>CAOKZL010000878.1:97500-277500 GCA_948472985.1 Iguana delicatissima | reverse complement strand
GCCAATCCCTTCATACATGTAAGAGCTCTGTCACATACAAGATATTTGTTCCATTCTAAGGAACATTAACCAGAAGTTCATTAAGGAAACATGGTGACTTTAGTAGTGTTAGCCTCCACAGTCTGCTCCTTACATTCATTCAATGCATAGAGGGTCATACACGTCTACTTAAATGTCTATTTGTGGCAGCCATAATTCATCAGAACATTACTACTAACAAAAGAAAAAACAAGGAAAGTTTTTGATTGAAGTCAAACAGTTGAAACTGCAAAGAATCCACAGAGGAAGAAAAGAGGGCTACCATTATTCTTCAAGACATTATAGGAAAAGAGGAGAGGACAAAACACAGCTGCAAAGTGTCCTCAGGGTTTTTGGTTTTTTAAAAAAAAGATAGGGAAATGAGAGAGAGCTTTCTGAGGTATGATTTTGCTGGTATGATTCCTGTGGTAATTAAAAAGGAGGAGAGGAAAAGTGAGAGGCCTCATGGACCCATTTAGGAGTATTGGATACCAACCAGGGCAACACTGGTTCAGTTCAGCTAATTAGCTAATTATTATAGATTTCAAAATTATTAAAATAGCATTAAAATAGCACTAAAAATAACATTAAAAAGGTAATGGCAGGAAATCTTGAAAGTTACTCAAATAGAGACTGGATTTAAAAAAACTAAAGGCAAACAGGTACAAGGTCTTATCTATTTCATTGGCAGTCATATTTGAGAGGCAAGGAATCAAAGAACGGGCTTTTTACTCACTCATCCATCCATTGTCACCAGTGAATCAGAGCAAAGCGCTTCAAGTGCCAGTGCTAACTCAGGAAGGTTTATACTGATGTCCGTGGCTCTTGGTACATGAGGTGTAGGGCACATTACTCTCTGTATGAAGGCTGCAAATTGATTGTAGCTGCTTATGCAACTGCAATGAGAAAGAGGTATGTAAATGGGTGCAGTAAGACACTTGGTTGGGATCCATGAGAATAAAAACAAGGAATGCATCATATTCCTCAGTCTATGTAGAAGAATCTGAAGAACAAGAGGAAGGGCATAGGTACTATCTAGCTCAGAATGCAAGACAGTCCTGAATCCCATGTCTCTGTCCATCCATGATGTCATGGGGGATCCCTATATACATTTTCGGTCCTTCACTAAGCTACAGTAAATACTTCTGTTCATCTGTAGACAGCAGGCCACATTTTTGCCCACATTTTTAACTAAGTGATAATTCCCTACTGCTTTAAAATTTGAGTACGGGTTTTCAAACTTTAAAATGATTTTCTGCTTTATATCATTTTATCTTGCATATTGATTTCAAAGTTCATTCAATAAAGCTTAAATCTTATGTTAGTTATTGTACTGATCTGAGCAATTTGTTGAACTGAAAAGTGTGGTATCAGCTGCCTAAATAAATAAAGGTGGTGTCGGTTTGGTCATTAGTGTTACCATTGCCCAATACAAAAGCATCACTGCAAAATGTGATAGACTCTAAAAAATGTTCTCACATTATCCAAGGGTCTGATTCAGAAATGACAGCTGTTGGAAGGAGAGGCCAATGAACCATGGTATTCTGCAGCTCAGGAATGTCTTTATACCCTACTTTACAGAGCCATTTAATACTAGTCACCTATAAAGATAACATTCACGTTTCCTATTCAGTGAATCAATCTTAAGGTCCCATTATGTTCTGATAGAAAGGAGGCACCTACTCTGAAGTGCTGGTTAAGAGAGCAAGAACTTTAAACTGCTCTTGCCTGGCTTCTTTTATGGACTTCACTAGCAGACCAGTCAGTATTTGGGGTGACATGGAACTAGGATTTTAATAGCTTCTCCCTCTACCAATATTGATATGAAGAAGGATGAAAATGTCAAGTTCAAATGATTTTCCCCTGGCTGAAAATAGTAATGGGCCTATTAGCCAAGCAAGAGGGAAACATGAACCAAACAACACTCAAATGTTTATGCAACCCTTAGCCATAGAGAGAAGGTTGGTAATCAATGGATATTCTTTCTGAGGCAGATAGAAAAAGCAAAACCTCAGGAATCCACCTTTTTCCATTCTTTTACAGAAAGTTTCTCATTGACAAGTATTCATACATTCCAGCTTAGCCTCACAGAGATTTTTAATCATGGAAATAAAGACATGCATCAATAAAATTAAAAGACAGTGAACCTATTTTAGTCTAAAGCAGGGTCTTTGAATCAATGCAATTTATCTATGAGTTGATCAACCACTAATTCAGTAGGTCTATTCTGATTAGTTATTAGGACTAAGCAACAGGATTCCAAGCAATGCATATCTGTGACAACCATAACTCATCAGGACATGAGGCTAGATGCCTCAAAATTTGACAGAGTGTTTTTAGTTGTCATCAAGTTGCAGTTTCAAGCTGATATTCTTAACAGGAGGTTCACTAGAAGTTACGTTATGGCTTGCTCCCCCTTTCTATCAGCAAATCCTGTAGATGCTGCAAAATATGAGAGGACATTCTACTGCCACTGAAACTGGAATGTCCAGTTTCATGTCCAAAAGTCAGCAATCATAGTAAGGGCTTTTAGAAGCAAAACTAGAGGGAACTTCCATAACTTATTGGGAAAAGGTGGCAAATACTTCAAAACAGGCCAAGTGTTTCTGATTTTCAGTTGAATTGTAGTGGCTGGTTGCAAGCTGAAATTCCAAAGGTGGGAGTCCTAGAAACAAAACAAAATGGATTCCACAACTCATCAGGAAATAATTTTGAAAGAGAAAAACAAAACAAAACAGGAGAAAGCACTCTGGGGCACTTTGCCAAGCTGCTTATGGGAATATGGGAGAGGACTGTTAAGATACAGCTGGTAAGACTCTGGAGATTAAAAGAAATATTTCCCCCATCTGCCTGAATGAGTATGTGAGGGAATGCACACACACCTTCCCTCCTGCTCATTGGTCCAAGTGCAAGAGAATATGCATGCACACCTTCCCTCCTTCTACTCTCCTGTCCCATCCCCTTGTTCCCCACCCACCCAAGCAGGAGGGAACACACACACCTTCTTTCCTCCCCCTTCCCCACCTACCAACATATGTGAGTGAGTGCACAAGGGAAGCATAGATGGCAGCAAATGATCTGCAAATAATCAAATTCACAAAGGCAAACTCACAAATGCAGAGGGACAACTGTATGTGCAGAAAGTGTTATTGCTGTAGGTCCTGTTCATAATGTTATAGAATCATAGAACTGCAGAGTAGTTGTCTGGTCCAATGCCCTGCCAGTGCAGAACTCCACAGCTAAGCATCCCCAGCTGTTGGCAGTTCAGCACCTTCCAAAACAGTTTAGATTCCTCTGCTGAATGGAGGGAAGTTCTCACTAATGACTACCCTTCAAAATCTCCTTCCCTACAATCTGAATCCATCAGTTCAAGTCCTATCCCCTACAGCAGCAGAAAACATGCTAGATTAATATATGCTCAGAAAATGTTATAAAATATCTGTCAATTAACCATCATAGGACCATTTTTCCCTTCAGATCCAATCTAGCAGCGGGCAGAACGAATCACAAAAATGAATTTTCAAAATTCCTACTGCCATCCTAAGAAATATGCTAACAGGACCTATCCTCTCTGGGAAAAGCATTAAGGCCTAATCAATCCTGCAAACACTTAGGGATATGCTCAGCAGTAAGCCGTTAGCAATATTTGTAAACGGAGATGAACCAAGTACTGCTCTTTAAATTTGTGAATCAAGCAGAGACATCCATTTCCTCTGCTAAATATTTGAACACAAGCACGCCCTTTGACTTTGAATGATGTCCTTCAGCAACTTTGATGCTGTTTAATCTGCTTTCATAACTTGAGAGCACCATCAAAGCTGAGCTTCCATTTCTGCTGCGACTGGAGCAGGGCAGCACAGATGCAATTGGGGCCAGATTAAGATTGGAGAAGTGTTTAACTTCTTAAAAGAAACATGCCAGGGATTGAAGTGAGCATGGAAGCTATGCCATCTGCCCTGGAAACACAGTTTCCTTAATCCAAAGTGTGTTAAGGTTATGGAAGGAAGGGCACTCTGAATATTCTCAGGGGTAATTTGTCTGTTATAGCATACTTGAGGGCTACCTCCCAGCAATGAAAGTAGACTCTGGGACTCAGCCTCAGTATACAAATTAAGCTCTGAATTAGTGGAGAGGAAAGAATGGATATAATTTTTGATATAGTCTTACTCTTCTATTTCCCTCCTATGCAGAGAGAAAGAGAGAGAGAGATTCTGATGAAAGGAATATGTAAATATTCCAACCTATAACTTTCCTTTGTACCATATTGTTCCACATATAATTTCCTATCTCTAATATACACAGAGACGGGATGTTTTGTGATTCAGGTAGGAACAGTATAGGTGGTTCAGCCAAGTCAGTAGCTTAATGAATCTGGTCCAGGTTTTAGTACAAACTGTAAAGAAGCTTCCAAGACATGGGGCATATTTAGGGAATTATAAGGAGGAGAATTATTAATGCTACTGTTATGACTACTATTTTATTTATCCTACCTCATAACCCAAGTCAGCTTGCAAAAGTTAAAACAGATACAAATAAAAATGTATATAGGTAAAAACATATACAAAGTTATAGGGAAAGTATCATCAAAGTATCTATATAATTAAAAACAATTTAAAAGATATCCATTCTAAAGGTAGGTAATAGAAACACTACAGCACATGGTTAAAACCTTTTCCTTAATTTATTGCTGGATTTTTTTTTTCTAAAGTACAGTATTCATCTCCCTGCAGAAAGACAACAGGGAAAGAGCTAGATTGGCTTCACCTGGAAGGGAATTGCAGGGTCTGAAAACAGCCACCAAAAAAGGCCTCTCCTGTATTCACATCAGACATGCCTGTGAGGGTGGTGGGGACTACTAGAAGGGCCTTCCCCAAAGATTTCAAAGTCTGAGCAGGCTTCTATGGTAGATTACAGTGCTTGAGACAACCTGTACCCAAGCTATGTGGGCCTTTTTTAGGCTGTAAACACACTCTGATCACATCTGGAAAGACCAGAGCTATTGTAATGAGGAAGTTGTGTTCTGTCTGTAACTAGCTCCAGTCAACTGTCTACCTGCAGCTCTTTGGACCAGTGGAGGTTTCTGAGCACTTTTCAGAGGCAACCTCATGTGGTTTTTATTGTAATCCAGACTGATGTATCACTGTGGCCCTATCAGTAATTTCCAGAAACAGATGCAGCAGGTACACAGACTTTGATTGAGCAAAAGCTTTCCTGGCTACCACAAAGCAGCCTGGCTTGGGCTGAATCCTAGCAGAAAACCCAGGATTTCATCGGAACTATAGTCCATCCAGCACAGGATGAATCCCTATTCCCTCATCTGTTTTAACTAATCACTTCTCTGGTGATCCTGTTGAAGCTCTGGTTGATCTCTGAAATGAAGAAATGCCTTGGGTGGCAGACACAGCACATCTCCTCTCACTGAGTGGCGTTAAGTGAGTGCCTTGGCTTACTAGGGAGCTTGCAGCAATGAAATAAATAGACCAGAGACTAAAGCTTGAAGGTTGGAAACCTCAGAGAAGATCTGACCAAACGTAAGCTAGATCTCATTGAAATGCCTGCTCTGTGCTGATGGTGGCAGCTAAAAAAATCATATTATGGGTCCCAATTGGGAGAAAGGCAGGAAAATTAATTAATTAATGAATTAATAACTAAGGCAACTTTCTAGGATTTAGGTGGAATAGAAAAATAGAATTGGATGTCATCAGTTTATTGATGGCACTGGGCCCCAAAACTCCAGACAACCCCTCCCAGAGGTTTCATACACATGTTAAGTAGGGTGACAGAACTAAACTCTCATGGACCCCACAGATCAATGGCCAAAGAGAAATCAGACAGAAATGTCAATCAGAAATCCCCCAGCATTACTTTCTGAACTTATCTCTCAAGAAAGGGAATAAGTTGTCTTGAATCTGTGCCTTGAGATTTCCTCCTAACAAGGCAGCCTAGAATATACTATGACTGATGGTATCTCAAGCCACAAAGGGGTCTATGAGAACCAATGGGAAAACATATTGTTTTCCATGCAAGACACTTATTTTCTATGCAAAAACAAATAGTAGACACTTAAGAATCCCATTTTTCAATGAATTTTAAAATATTTTTGAGTATTATTGCCATGCCTGAGGGCCTTGTCACATTACACTGTTATAGCACTATTATTCCACTGACTGCCATGGCAATATTGCATGGGGGAGGCAGTTTAAGGCATAGGGGACTTGCAGTTTAAGGGCAGGCATTTAGAATTCTCAGCCAGAGAGTTCCAGTGCCTCACCAGACTACAAGCTCCAGAATTCCACAGGGTGCAGCCAGGGCAGCTAAAGTAGAATAATAGCACTATAACAATGTGGTGTGGTAGGGACCTAAATAAGAGCAAAGTGGCACCTTAAAGCTAGCAAATTGATTGTGGCATGAGCTTTTGAGGGCCAAAAAAGCAAAGATGTTCAGCTCCTACATCAGCCATACTGACACAGCCTAATGGAGATGAAGTCCTAAACATCTGGAAACCTACCTTGTGCTCACATAGTCTGTTCAGAAAAACTCATGCTGCAATCACTTAACTGTTGGAGTGACTCTTTGTTGCCTCATCCAGAAAACATACCTAGATTAAAAACCAAACTAATTTGATTAATTATGGATTTAAAAGACTTGTCGATTACCAAAAGTAGTGAAACCATACAAAAAGTGGCCCTTTACTGTCTAAATAAAAAGTGGCGTCATGAATATGTTTCTATGCAATAGTAAGAAGAAGCACAAGAAAGAGAAGGGAAGAGAGAAAAAAAGCACAAATGTGGTTTTTATGCACATAGCTCTCCCCCATCTAAAACCTGACATTTAATGATGATCATCATCATCATAGTAAAACTAAGAACAAAGTTACCACAAATAGCTTCTTCTGGCCGATGAAGTGCAACAACACAACCTTGTTGACTGGGAGCTGAAGGTTATGCAGTAGATAAGAAGTGCATATAACTCAGATATCAATGATAGTTTTGAAGTGCTAGGGGAATAATTAAGTTGCCCTATTAGGAGAACACATCCTACTGGAAATTTCTAGAACCCTTCATTGGCATACAAAAGTGCTAACAATTGCTGAATTAAAGGTTACGTATCACTTCACAACAAGCTTTCGACAAATTACTGCAAAACCAGGAGGGGAAAACAGTAGCAAGGGTAGAAAACTTGCATAAATGAAGGGGAAACTTGTTCAGTTCACTTTTGATTCCACTAGAACTGAACTTTAATATCATTCTTACTAAATTATAAAATAATGACAATGCTCCTACCACTTGTTAAATATGGAGAAAGAAAAAGACAAACGTTAAGATAGAATGTTTGAGCAACACAAAACTTTTTAAATATTACACAAATTATAAAGATGGGCCAATATTCTGTACCAGCGACTTAATTAAGTATGCTAAGTATACAGCATATGGCCATGTGACTCACACAGCTCTGTTATTCAAGAGAGGGTCATAGTTAAGGCAGTCGTGAACAGTCGCCAACAGACATCCCCACCCTGCTGTATTTGTTACCTTCCTCTGCCTCTGCTGATGGTGTCTCCAGCTGTTGAGTTAGCTCATATTCAGCTAGTAGCAAAATTGTTGTGATGGTGGTTGTCATTTCTAACAAACGACCTGTGAACTGCAGGTTGAAAGAGAAGAGCCACAACATGTGTATTTATCAATTCACTTCTTTCACTGTCTAAAGTTCCTCACCTTCAGGGGTGTAGCTAGAAGGCATTACCACCCAAATAATTCTTTCCTCCCTCTGCCATGAAATTTTCCTTCAGTCCTCAGTTTCTAGCATTACAAACAATGCTAGAGTTCTTTTATTTGTTGCCTTTAGTTTAGACAAGGAAAGATTCAAGAGGTGACATGAGAGCTGAAGGGAAGTCATGTAGAAGATCGAGCAAGCTTGTTTTCTGCTGTTCCAGGTATTAAAACACAAACCAACAGATTTGAATGACAAGAGAAGAGATTCTATCTAAACATTAGGAAGAACATAGTTACTGTAAGAACTATTTGACAATGGGATAAATTGCCTCAGAGGGCAGTAGAGTTTCCATCTTTAAACAGAGGCCAATTCCGCACTACACTGTTATGGTGCTATTATTCCAATTTCAACATCCTGTGGAATTCTAGGATTTTAGTTTACTGAGGCCAAAGAGCTCTCCGGCTGAAAATTCTAAATGCCCCTTCCAAAAATTGCAAACTCCAGGATTCCATAGGATATTGAAAGTGGAATAATAGCACTATAACAGTGTAGTGTGTAAATGGTTAGAGATTGGATGGACATCTTCCAGAAGTGCCTTGGCTGTGTATTCCTGCATTGCAGGAATTGAACTAGATGGCCTCTGTGGTCTATTCCAGCTCTGTGATTCTGTATTATTATTTCCTTCATAACCTTGCCTGCGTCTTTTCTTTGGATGCCCACATTCTGCCTCTAAATGCTCAAGTAAAGTTTTAAGTTACTACAATGCTAGAAATTTGAAGACTGAAGGACCATCCAGCTACTACTGTCTCACACCATTGGATGATGCTAGCAGGGGATGATGAGAATTTCAGTTCAGCCAGTGGAGAGCAACATACTTCCACCTTAGAGGATCTTTGATATGAAATTTTGTTCCATAGCTTATTCCATGTTCCATAGCTCATTTCCAGTTAGAGAGCTTGCTTCCAATTGATACTTTAAACTAGCCAGTGGATAAAATAGTGGATATGCAAATTTCAGTAGATTTGTAACTTGCTTTAAGAGCCTTGACAAGTATAAATTAACCTTGTAGTCTAGATTCTTCTTTGGAGGTTTTTAAGCGGAGGCTGGATGGCCACTTGTCGGGAGTGCCTTGAGGGTTTTCCTGCATGGCAGGGGGTTTGACTGGATGGCCCTTGTGGTCTCTTCCAACTCTACATTTCTATGATTCTATGATTCCCAGCTTCTTTAGCTAGCTTGTCAACAGCTGGTGTTTAATGACAACACCTTTGTTATTAAAAATCAACAAGTTTTAAAGCATTAATACCCTTAAGCAATGTTAATGCAATTGAATTTCATTAAACAGAATTAGTGCTTGAAATGCGCTCACCACTGGACTGTGCTAAGTCATCATATTAACTGTTGTTGCTAACTGCCATCAAGTTGACTTTGACTTATGGTTACCCTATGAATGAGAGATCTGTAAGTTACCCTATCATCAACAGCCCCATTCAGGTCTCACAAAATCAGGGCCATAGCTCTCTTGATTGAGTCTATCGTTCTGTAATGTGGTCTTCCTCTTTTCCTACTGCCTTCTGCTTTACCAAGCATTGTTTTCTTTTCTAGTGACCCATGTCTTCTCAAGGAACCAGTGTGGTGTAGTGGTTTGAGCGCGGGATTACAACCCTGGAGACCAGGGTTTGATTCTCTGCTTGGCCATGGAAACCCATTGGGTTACCTTGGGCACGTCATGCATCCTTTGCCACAGAAAACATTGTGATAGGTTTGCCTTAGGGTTGCCATATGTCAAAAATGACTTGAAGGCACACAACAACAAGAACAACAACATGTCTTCTCATACTATGTCCAAAGTATGATAGTTTCAGTTTAGTCATCTCGACTTGTAGGGAGAGTTTATACTTGATATTTGCTGCATGACTTATTTATTTGTCTTTTAGCAGTCCATAGTATCTGTAGAATGCTTCTGCATCACAACATTTCAAATAAGTTTTTTTTCCTCCTATCAGCTTTCCCACTGTACAGCTTTCACAACCGTACATAGAAGCTGGAAATACAGTGGCATGGACAGTCTTAATTTTAGTATTCGAGGATATATATTACCACTCCCTTACCCTAAATAATGCAATGTTTATACATCCCATTTCTTGTTTTGCTTTGTCTAGCTTCTGCCAATTAATGCTTCACACCCTCCATGTTCCTATAATATGCTTCAGACTTTCTTTTTGTCTCTGAACCCTTCAACAGCTGAACATCCTTTCCACTCGACTCCAGTTATATCATTAGACACAGCACTACTTGTGGTTGTCCTCTACTCTACCCCAGTACCTTGTTGAGTACTATTGGACCTGGGAGTGTCATCTTCTGGCACTGTGCCTTGTTTTATTTTGGATTGTCTCATCATAGGGTTTTCACTATAAAAGACATTCAAAAGGAGTTTACCCTGCCTCCTTCTGTGAAGTACTAACAAGTGTTAGCTTCAGTGCCACTACCGTTGTCTCTGAGAGATCCTCAGCCAGTGTCACTCCTTACTACTGCTGCTGCCCAGTAGCTGTTTGGCAAATTTAGTCTGGCTCCTAAGCAAAAGTCTGTCTGATATGGGAAACCCTACTAACAGCACTGCTGCTGTTAGCATAGCTTCTTGCCTTGTAGGAACATGCAATCTCACCAGCTTGGATAGACAGTGCCATTGGTGAGCATCGTATTCCTACATATCCATTTTAAAGTGTTATTGTTCTGCTCTCTCTCTCTTTCTCTTAGAGTGATCAAACAAGAAGAATAAAGCAAGAAGGTATGATGATGAGATGGATTTTTAAAGAAATTTACTAACCAACTAAATTCTCAAATTATAGAAGGCTACAGAAAAATATATGCATGTTACATCTATACATGGTTACTAATTTTTAAAAAATGAAAAAGTATTCACACAAATATTTAGGGTTTCCCATCTATAAAAAGAAAAAGACAAAGGCTGTTGCCAAAAAGACATATCTTCCTGAGCAGAAGTTGGTGTAAATATAATTGCTGGTCATGTTTCTTCAAGGAGCTGGAGAATATGGACAATGGTCACCTCAGAAAAGAGCTCCTGCAAGGGCCATTTCAAGCTGCCAAAAGTAGCAGCTGCTTTTGCTAGCAGGAAGGTCTGGCAGGCGTGTAGGCACAAGGTCACTGCTTTGGGGTTTACCCATGAGATGTGTTGGACAGCCAGCAATACTGGCATGAAACTAAGAGGACATGTCCCTGATGAGCTGGGGAGGGAAGGCTATTTAGGTCATGCTCAATAAGCCCTCAGACTAGAGAGCTGTGCAATTTAAGAGCCGTTTGCTTCACAGAAGCTTTTATTTTAAAAAGAAAATCCCACAAAACTATTCTTTTCACCAGTCCCCATCTTACAGAGCAGAGAAGTGCTTTCTATTCCCATTCTTAGAGTTTAAGATATTGTCCCAACAATCCCAAGTGATTTTGTCCCAAGACCTCTAAGTGATTTCAGCATTCCTAGACACTGGGTGGTAGCTTTGGCTCGTGTGATCTACCACACACCCCTCTTAAAGTGTTAAGGTGCTGTTAAATACTTGGAATTAGGCATTCATGAATTTCTGTTCTCTGTACGGTCATGTACGGAACTTGACACTATGTCCATGACAGGCACAAACCAAAGTGTGTCTACCTTGTGAGCTCATTAAAGAAATTTGACTGCCAGAGCAGGAACCAAAAGCCTTTGCTACAGCTGTCTGAAATAAACTGTATCAAAAGTCCATAGCCACAGTTGCTTGTTTGGTAGATTTGGGAAACTTGATAATCCATGACATCAGGTAAAATTCTGGGAAGGACAAAGACACACACCTTTTATCCAACACATGTATTAGAAGAGCAAAAAGAGACATATTAGCCCTGTAAGGCAGATTGGCTGAAAGACTGCAACATGCTGAAAGCTACTGAGCAAATTTCATGGCTAAGCAGGAGTTAAAACCAGAGCTTGGAAGTAATCTCCAGAATCAAGTTGGTGACACAATGCTGGTGTAAGCTCAGGTTGTACCAGCATATATAATCAGGGGGATACTGTACATAAGGTGTTTATGGTTAGTTCATTAGTCTCAACTGCTATAAACTCATTGGATCAATTGTAGGATAGTTACATGTGTGTAAATGCAATTGATCCAATGAGTTACTCCAGTTGGGACTGAGAATAGAAGGTAGGCTAGTGTCTTCTTATGCACACATGCATACACACACAGAGACACAAAGCAGCAAATGGCAACTTCTCAGCACTGGAGCACATCTCTACAATCATAGAGTGGCTAGGAGGAGGGAATCCATGCAGTGTCTGGCTGCAGGTCCATAGCCAGGAAAAGACAAGAGAATAGCCGTCATCCCCATTGCAAGCTATTACAGTCTTTGGATACCCTGGAGAGTGATGCCTGTAGTCTTTCCTTGGCTTCAGAAAAGCAGATGGACACTGCCTGGGTACTCCCCACCTCCTCTGCCTAATAAAGAGGCACGATGTTGTGCTCCAGTCCTGGGAAGATGCACTGCATAAGAGGGGTTAGAAGTGGAGTGGAGGGATAGGTGGAATGTTATACTCTGTCTACACCATGCGCTATGCTGGCCACTGAGATACAGGTAACAGTGTAACTTCTAACTATTTACTTTGGGGTGATGAAAATGTGTGTTTTTTTTAAATCATATTTTACATAAAAGGAAAGGTACTTTATTGGTGTGGTGAGTAATAGTGTCTAATTCCTTTCCAAAATTAATTTCTAAGAGCATGTTAAGAGGCTTTTTTTTGTGGGGGGGATACTGCTTTCAAGTTGCACAGAAATCTTCAGTGCCAGGTAACTCCCTGTTAACAGGGACTAAACGCACTCTCATTTATCCACTAAAGAAAATTGGAGTTACTATTACTATCTACTGTTTCAATAAAATTTGGTCTAGGTTTATTTATTGATAGCATTGTTAATTTTTGTCTGTAGTCACAGGTTATTACAGGTTAAACAATTTTTGCAGCAAATAACTGTGAGCAATATTTTTAAAAAGTGACGTAACAATGTACAAGCACCAATTAAGTTTTCAAACCCAGCTTGATTAGTGCAAAATATACATAGGAAAGGAGATTAGACAGTTTTAAACGTACCGGACATATAACAGAAAGCTCTCCCAAATCTTCCATAGTGTAGGGGAGATTCCACCTGAATCTCAGGAAGAATTTCCTGCTGGTCAGGGCTGTCCGGCAGTGGAATGTGCTGCCACGGAGTGTGGTGGAGTCTCCTTCTTTGGAGGTTTTCAAGCAGAGGCTGGATGGCCACTTGTCGGGAGTGCTTTGAGGGTTTTCCTGCATGGCAGGGGGTTGGACTGGATGGCCCTTGTGGTCTCTTCCAACTCTACATTTCTATGATTCTATGATTCTATGTAACGGGAGGGGGGGAATAACCACGTCCTATAAAAATGCTGCTATAATTATAGTTCAAAAGGAAAAAATAACACATTCTACTGAACTTTCTTCATCTTTGACAGAAAATAAGACAGAAATGTCTGTCTGATATATTTATACAATGGGCATATTATAAGATCATGGGAAAGACCTTTATTTTGCTCTAGTTCACAAGCAAACTTGGGAGTAACAATTTAAATTTACTAAATTTGCTAAAATATTAGTTACTGTCTTCCTCCAATGATGCATGAGAACTTAATTTGTTAGTTAACAGCTCTTAACTTATTATGTGCTAACGTATTTCCCACTTTTAGGCTTAACAAGTAACTTTGGTGGTTAGAAGCTTTTTCTGTCAATGTGATGCAATGAATAAGGTTTGACCTCATTATTGCGAGGCAGTGGGCTCAAGAGAAGAAGGAGGAGGAGAACAAGGGTATTATTATTAGAAGTTGAATTTGGGAACCATGACCCCTGCATACAATGACTAAACTTGGGACCTGGGGCCCCTCGATGCAAAACATGTTCTCTAGCATTGGTGCTGGCAAACCATATTTCTTGATTTTCTGTGGGTGTGTAGGTAGAGGAGACAGCTGTGAATTAGTACAGAAACAATCAAAATATCTCTAGCTAAGAATTCCCCACCACTGATTCACTGATTGATATTTGTGGCCACTTATTTAAGCACTTTAGTTTTGCACTGGATCAGAGCCCTTTAAGTGGAAGTAAGACATCATTTCTTATTCATCTTTTCCAATCCAGATAAGCAATCCATTGTGTTTGAAGGACAGCATATGTTTTTGCTGGGTGCAGATCAGTGACAAAACATAAGTGAATTGGTTTTTAGATCTCATGCATTAGGGCAGCCATTCCCAACTTGGCACTCCCAGATGTGTTGCATGACAAATTCCACTAACTTCAGCCATCAATCACAATGTAGAATTTGCAGTCCAATACATCTAGAAGGCACTGTGTTGGGGAAGGCAACTTAAAAACTAGATAAATTGTTCAAGGTCAAATAAAGGCCAAACAATAAACCAGATATTTTTCCAACTTGACATTTCAAAAGTTGTCCCATGCATGAACACAGGATAATGTAACAATTAGGTAGGGTGGGATTTGTGAATTTGCTTACTGAAAACTTGTTATCAAGTTTAAGTAAATCAACAAAATAGATTGATGATAACATTTGTCCACCACATAATGTTACCACTCAAGACATCTTATAATAGAAGCATTAATAAAACAAACCAAAATGAAGCAGCATAGTGTTGTCATTTGTTGGAAATATATACTGCACATATATAATAAGATAAGGTAGTAGGTGTGTATGAGAACTAAATCACCTGTCAGTATATGTTTAAAAAGAAACACAAAGAAAAACTATGAAGTTAAACTTCCTGAGCATAATTTAATTTTACTCTGTGCTAAAAGTTTGACCAAACAATGGGCTTGTCTACATATTAAACGCACCACATGGACACTGCCATGTGGAGTCTTCTCATTTGCCAGATGGTGCTGGTGGAGTCTTCTCCACTTGCCAGATGGAGACTTTCCATATGATCTGTAAGAACCAAGTGATAAACTGTGTTACACATTAAGGCAGTTTTATTGGTGGTGGGGGGGTCACTGTGGGTCTGTTGTTTTGCTTTAGTCCAATGTGGCAAATATAATGTTAAGAATGGCAGTGGTATTTCAGCAACTTCATCTTCTTTAATCTTTTTCTCCTGTTCCAATGTAACTTTATGTCATCCTTTCTGTGAAAATCTCCTCCCCTGTCTCTCAATATTCTCCTCTTCCTACAGCACTCCCAGAAGGTATTGTACAGAAAGGTCAACCCTCTTAACACAGCTCCTGCCTACTTTTCAACTAATGTAGAGTAACACATTATCAGATTTCCAAACAATTGTTCGGTTTTCATTAGAATGTGCAAGATTTCTCTCCTTCTGCAGTGTTAGTAGAGAAGGGGGGGAATGGTGTTGAGTTGTTGACTAGTAATAGGAACAAGCAACCCATTGCCCTGAGAAGTGGGATGGAATTGATTCCTCTTATTAAAAACAGACTGTGTGCTGGCCACCATGCATGCAGGAAGGGTTAACACTTCAAATGCTAGCAAGTATCCTGAGTATCAGCCATTTTAATGATTCAGTTTCAGTTTCTGAGGCACCATCTCAAATAACCTAATGTGATACTGGTGTGTGATGGAACCTCAAGGTGCTAAATGAAGAACACTGACTTGTATCAGAAAAAGGAAAATTCCCTTATAGTCTCAAAATTTACTACATTTAACACTTCTCTCTCCTGGAAAGGAAAAAAGAATTGTTTAGTAGCTCAGACAGGACTCTGTCAACAGCCAGAAGAAGGATTGTGGATAATATCCCAGTTTGGCTCTCATTCGTCAGTCTAAATGCACAGGAGTCAAACTGTGCATTCAGAAATCTGGGAATATTCCAAATTCTGACTCTAGGACTTCCCAGGCCAAGTTAGACAGCATGGGACATTCCCCTGTCCACCTCAATAGAAGACAGTCCAAATGCATTCTAACTTGGTAGACCTTGTCAGATAACATTTCCAGACTAAATTGGGACTCAAGTTAAGAGTTCACTTATTTTGAAAGGGAATCATTCAATTACTTTCTGACAACAATACTAGATGTCCAACAGACAGTGAGAAGATTTAGTGTTGCCAGAACACAGAGGAGTTCTAAATATTTTGTCATGTTAAAACATTTAAAATACAGCTTGATAACATGGAGATAGTAATGGAAGATATGATACACACCAGTTACATAAGGTCAGAGTCAGTGATTGCGCAGTCATTCTGATCCAACTTCTTCAAAATCTACAATTCTAGTTCAAGTCAACTTAATTACCAAGGTTTTTTTCTTTCCACTTATATAATCACAACCTCAATTGTCCATTGAAATTTTTACAAACTCATCTGCAGAAATACCAGCCTAGTCACATGGAAACATTAAAGGTAATTTTGTTAAGACCTAAGTGTTCTCCTCATACTGACATTATTATTCCATGGGCCAAGGAAAGGAGAGCGGCAAAGGAGAAAGAACAAGGCATCCTGAATTGAGAAGGGTGGAAACATTTAAAGTAATCCTAGTGCATTATGATGGTTCCAGTTAAAATAGAAATAAGTGAATCAAAGTTGCATGTGAGTAAAAGAGAAACCTGTAACCATGGCTTATCCCTAGCTAATTTCCTCAGCTACCCATCCATAAAAAGAAACTGATAAAAGAGAGAAAAGAGAAACCAGAACTAGGAAGCCAACCTATGATCTGTTTGATGATCTGCTGTGCAGTCTGTGGCATAAGCAAAAAGCAATAGTTAATGTAAATAATAGCTTGTCATATGGAAATAACACCCTATGAAACAACTCACATGTCCGTTTACATACTATGGTGAATTTTTAAATGTTTATGTTTTGAAAATATGTGTGTTCTTCTAAAGCAGCTGAAATCCAAGACAGAACTGAACTAACCTACATCAAGAAACTTAAAAGAGTAAAAAGCATCAGGTAAAGTGGCCAGTTTCAAACTGACATTTCTAGAATCAAAGCAAGAACTTGCCATAACGCAAATTTAGAAGTGGTAGACAGTTCTAAAATTGACAGAGTATATTTGTTTGTTGTTCACATTGCAGTGATTAGTTTCAAGTCAAACACCATTTCTGCATGACAACGTTCTCCTGCATCATCCTGTTGCAATCGCAGCAGTGCCTCTGCTGGGATGGAAGCGTGTTCCCAATGCTCCCCTCCGTACCCCGCTGGCTGCCTGCAGAAGGGAGTGCAACAGACACAACCCTTCTTTCTGCACTGTAGCTGGCCTTCTTCCCATGCTGCAGTGGGGAAGGAAGTGTGTGATTGCGCTTCCACCCCTCCTGCATGGCTGGAAGCAATGGGAGCCTCACACAACTGAGGGCCATTGATGGAGCTTTTCCGTAAATGATATACCCTGCAATCACACCAGTTGGGGATGCAAGAAGGGCAGGACCGTGACAACGTCATGTAAAAGCATCATTGCAGTCCCACTATTCTTGTGTCCCTATGCTGAGAGGGCACTGTCCTGTGGAAATGGCCAGAATTCCAAATAGTGGGCTTCCCACAACCAAAAGAGCATAAGTAATCAAGGAAGGGCTTACTGGGACACTACTGCTGAAGAAGGCTAGGGTGAAAAAGGGTGGGAAAACAAGAAAGGACTAAGACTTTGATGCTAAGATTCCTGATATTTGAAAAAGGGTGGAAAAATGGAAGAGAGCTCACTGAAGTACTGCTGGTAAAACTCCTGAGGTAATTAAAAAAGGAGGAAGAAGGAAAACAGAGGGACCCTTTTGCAGCGTCTGGCACAGAACTGGGCAGTGCTGGGCACACTTTGCTCAATGAAACATAAATGGCACTGTCCATAACAAAAAAAAACATTTCAGGTTCACTCTGAGGCACAAGCCACTAGAAGCACAAACAGAAAAAACAGAATAATAAGTATTGAACCCAACTGGTCTATCTAGTATTAACAATTCAGCATAATAACATCTTCTATGGGAAGAAGGGCAATTAATAGATGTTGCATTTAAAAAGTTCACCTTATCTGTGAGGGAACAGTGTGGACATTGCAGTAATGTTATTTGCTGCAGGGAAAATATTAAGTGGGGATGGTGGAAATAAACCAGGTTCTCAGTCTGCTGTTCTCTTCCAGTGAGTAATATGTTTGATGCCTGGTTTCTTTGAGAGAAGAACAGAGTAACGGTTCCATTCTTGCTTTTAATTCATGTTCATCCTGATTAGAATGGCCATTAGGATGGCCGTTGCAGAGTCTGTGATCAGTTAAGAAGAAGAATGCTGTCCTTCGCCAAGTGGGTCAATCAGTGGGCCATCTAACTACCACTCTACCACTATTATCTTACCATTTTTCGTAACTTACAGCTTCTTTTCTCCATTTCCATGACACCCTTTCCTGCTGCCTCAGCTCTTCTGATTTTTTCATGGACCCTTAAAGGGTAGGGTACCTCTTCTAACCTTTGGGAAACAACTGGGGCTGTGAGATTTTCACCATTTGATAGCCAAATTAAAAGTATATAATGATTTGATTGGTCCAAAACATTCCCCATTATTTTGTTAGATTTATCTGCTCTGCAAATATATTTATATGTAGGCAGGCCAAATAAGCTATTATTGGATTATTAGGAATGGCATGGAGCAGATGTTATAAACTACAGTCACATGTACAAGCAAACAATCAAGGCAGCCTGGGACATATCTGACACAACAATGAAGAAACAGAAGTGAAAGAATGCTTAGGATGGAGTTGTACAGAAGTATTCTCATTCTGCTATGTCTGGTCTGATTTTTAAAAAAAACCTCTAAAAATCTTTTTGGACTATGACAATATCTTAGATGCAAATTTACCTCTTCTGTGGAATGCTGCAGCTCTCTTCGGTCTCTACTTCGACAAAATTTAGGGCTAATTATACATTTATAAAAACAGTAGTGGTTGTGGGTTAGGGGAGGGGCTGAACAAGAGTTCTCTAGTGAGATCCATCTTAGCAGAGAAGTGGGATATAATTCTATGCAAATTTTGCTCTCAAAGGAAGTACTGAATAATTTTAGCAATTGTCCTCCTGTTGCAAGAAAGACTTTGGAAATTACATAGTTATTGAAGACTATTCACAGCTCAGGACTTAGGCCATTTCCGCACTAGACAGTTATAGCGCTATTATTCCACTTGCAACATCCTACGGAATCCTGGGGTTTGCAGTTTCAGGAGGGGCCAGCTGGCCCCTCCTGAAATGGCAAACCCCAGGATTCCGTAGGATGTTGCAAGTGGAATAATAGCGCTATAACAGCCTAGTGCGGAAATGGCATTATTCTGCACAAAATTCACACATGGTATTTTTGTGTGTGGAAAGCCAGCATGGTGTCATCATTTGAGTACTAGATGACAACTCTGGAGACCAGGGTTCAAATCCCTGCTTGACCCTCAAAATCCACTGAGTGAATCTGAGCAAGTCACATTCTCTCGGTCCCAGGGGAAGGCAAAGGCAAACCTCCTTTGAACAAATCTTGCCAAGAAAACTGCAAGATAGCTTCAGCTTTGGTTCACCATTAGTTGGAAACAACTTGAAACCATGTAACGACAACAGTTTTTCTACAGAAAGCAGCCTTTTCTTCAGAAAAATGCTGTTTTCATGTGTAGAAAATGCTGTGCAAAACAACTAGGTGTAAATTTTGTGCAGACAGGTCCATAGATACAGCATTTTCAGTTCAAGAAACAGCATTTTCTGTGCAGCAAATAGTACTTCTGTGCAGAAATATTTTCCATGCAGAAAATGCTATTTCTAGCACAAAACAGTCATGTATGAATATTGCGTGGAATAAGTCCCAAATTTGCAAAGAGTCTCATCAGTCCAGGATTCTTCATGGTTTCTTGACAGTCAAATATAACTCTTTTTCCTGTATTATGGATCATTTCCATCTTGGTGGCAAATGCAATAGACAGTACTGAAGAAGTGGGCCTGGAAGTGGCCATAAAAATTTCCACAATCTTCCTGGAGAGATGTTATGACTGGGACATGTAGAAAATTTAACATGTGGCTTTTGGATCCAGATATTTTTTCAACAGGGATTCAGGGCAGGCGCTATTGACAGCAGTGGGCCCTGGTAGACAACTGGGACGTAACAAGGATGCTTGGCAGCACCAAAAAAGCCAGCATGGAAATATACCTGGCAACGTTACATTCAAGACATGGTAAAGAGCCACCTGAGCTTCTCCATACAATTGCAGACAATAGAAGCAGCAGGGCTCCAAATTATCTGCATACAGTTAAGATTTTTTTAAAAAAGAAATGTGATGGAAATGTGATGGAAACATGCAGTACCTCATCTGCCATCTACTGAATCTGTGATTGCTACTAACTGTGTGGTAATAAGGGGCTCTCTCAGAATATTTCTCCATAATCAAAACTTTCTAGGTTGATCAAATACAGAAAATACTACAAAATAGCTGTGGGGGAAAAAGGCAAGACTGGTGCTAGGGATTACTGGGATTAACCTTATGGTGCAGTTGTATTTGCAAGACAGGGTGCAGTTCTGTTTTGCTCCATCTCAACAAAAAGAAAGAAGTGCAGAAAACAGCAAACAAAATTATATTGGGTAGTCAGAGTAGTTTAGGCTAAAATATTTTTTAAGACTTTGAAATTAATTTTAAAAAAAAATTCCTATGACTGAAATCCTGTATTACCTAGGATTTTGAAGATTTTCTTCTCTGAGTTTTCTCCTGAGTGCCCCTATGCAACAGATTTATTGCTCCTCCATTAGCAGAACTCCAGAAGCAGATAGGCCAAAAAGGAAAGCTCCTAGGATAGATCCTGTTTGTAGGATCTAAAGCCCTCTCCTTTGTGTAGTATGTCTGTGACTCTGCCTCCTCCTGCTCTTAGCTTGCGAGTCCATAAGACCTGACAACTTCACTGGCATCCAGAAGTGAGTAAAATACTTTATTTGCCCTTAATTCAGTCAGGATAGCAATTATCCATGCATCTCCCAACCACCATCAAAGGACTTATAATGCAACAGAGAACTAAAGCCTTGGTAGCAGTTGCTGTCTTGCTGGTAAATCTGGGCACATGTGAGAGGTGGTTGCAGGCATCCCAAGACCTCTCTCATTTCATCACATATCTCCCTGGACAAGAGGGATGTCTCATCCCTTGTGGCCCTGAGGTCTCATCCCTTGTGGCCCTAGAAAAGAAATCAGCATTATCATGTGCCTGACCTTTCCTATGTACAATTTAAAAAGCATACGGCTGGAGGACTAGATACCACCAGGTGAACCAGGGATTGACATCTTTCATGGCTTTTAACCAATGCAGAGAGACATGATCAGACACTAAGGCAAAGGGGGTGCCCCATAAATAATATTGTAGTGTATGCACTGCTCATTTGACAGCTAAAGCTTCCTTCATTATAGCACATACTTCTGTTCCTGAAGTGATTACTTGTGGCTTAGGTACAGGACTGGATATTCTCCATCAGGCCAGAGCTGAACTAATATAGCCTCTAGACCTTTATCTGAAGCATCTGTTTGTAAGATGAAGAGCTTGCTGAAAGCAGGGGCCTTCTGGTGCATAAATGGTCTTTTAATCTATCAAAAGCCTTTTGTTCATCCACCCCATTTTCACAATCTGGGCAGCCTTTTTCTGGGTTAATTAAGTTAACAGGCTACCTACACGGGAAAAATTGGAAAGAAACTTTCTACAATACCTAGCCAGTCTAAGGTGTGTCTCATCTTGATACATGGTCCAGTTCATTCTGACAATTTCACTATTTTGTCTTTCACAGGCTGAATACTACCAGCCCCAACAATATGTCCTAGATACTGTACTTCCCGCTGGACAATAGAACATTTATTGGGGTTAGTGGTGAGCCATGCCTCTCAGAGACCTACTAACACACTACTGATGTATCCAAGGTATTTCTTCAAGACTTACTATAGATCAGTGGTTCTCAACCTATGGGTCCCCAGATGTTCGTGGACTTCAGCTCCCAGAAGCCCCAAACACTACGGTCAATGCTCAGGGCTTCTGGGAGCTGAAGTCCACAAACATCTGGGGACCCACAGGTTGAGAAGATGATGATGCCATCTATATAAGCCATAGCATAGTCCTGATCCATCCTTAGTACCCTATCCATACATTGCTGGAACATGGATGCAGTCCTATGTATCCCAAAGGGCATGTGGGTAAACTAATAAAGCTCAGTAGGTTTTATAAATGTCATTTTTCCCTCTCTGGTCTCAGGCATTAAGGCATCTGCCAATAACTACTGGTGAAGTCCAAAGAGGTTGAATATCAACTTTGGCCTAACCCTCTTAATAAGTGTTCTACAGCAGGCATGGGGTAGGCATCAAACTTTGAGACTGAATTTAACTGGCAAACATCAATACAGAAGTGGACAGAATCTTCTGGTTTGGTACCAATACTGATTGACTACATTAGGGGCTCTGAGATTCTTCTATAACACCTAATTTTAACATGGCCCCCACCTTCTTGTCAATTACTCCCTGCAGCTTCCATGGCAATGCCTTGGTGGCTACCCTGACTGATGAGCCTGGTTGTGTGCTGATGTAGTGTGCTATCCACATGCCATATCCTGGGTTTTTGGAGAATACATCTTGGAATTCTTGTTCTAGTTGCCTCACCTGTCCTTGCTATTCCAGGTTTAACTCGCAATCAGTGCAGAGACCATCTGCCTCTTGCCAATCCTGAATCCTAGATCCTAGTGTATTCTTGTCCTCAACTTCAAGAATCTTAGCCAACAGAGCCTCCTGCTTACGCTACTCCTTCAAGAGGTTGACATGAAATACTTTCCACTGTTTCTTGTTCCCCAGTATTTCTACATCATAATTTACTGGACCTACATTCCTTATGATTTTAAAGGGACTTTTCCATTGGGTAAAGAGTTTGGCCAAAAAAGAAGGCAGGGATACCAGTACCTTTTGACCTACTAAGGACTGAGGTTTCATTTTTCTATCAAACAGCTGCTTTTTTTTAACCTGGGCCACTCACAGATTGTCTTTTGCAAGCTGAGCTATTTCTTCAAAGTATTGTCTCATTTCTAATACTTGATATGGGATGGCTCTAGACAATAGGGATTCTTTCTCCCACCACTCCCACACCAGATCTAGGACACCTCTAGGGATAAACCCATAGAGGGCTGGGGAACCTCCTGGAGAACAAAGAACACTGTTCCTCTCAGTGTATGCCATTGTCTAGGGTAGTTTTGAACAAACCACTGTTTCAGGGTCTGGTTTGATCAGTCCATTACTATAAGGATGATACCTGGAAGTCTGTAATAGTTTTCCTACACCATCCCCCAACTCATGAAGTTGAAGCCCTTATCCATTAAAACCTCCTTGAGAAAACCTACTCCAGAAAATAATTAGAAATAGTTCTTATGCGAGGTGAGTGGCATTGAATGATCTTAGAGGAATCACATCTGGATAATTAGTGGTATAATGCACTATAACTGAATCATGTGAATGTTCCATTGCGGACTGCTCCAGACGGCTGATGAGACTTAACATGATGCATTTAAAAGTCTCAGTCATTAAGGGCATAGAAATTAAGGAGCCCTGGGAAGCTTTTTGGGTCAGATTCACTGACGCTGGGGACATGAGGCACAATACTATTGTATCTTCATATATGCCCAGCCAAAAAACCCATTGTGTTATGTGTCCTGAAGTTTTATCTACTGCTGGACAACCAGCAGTGGGAATAAGATGGGTGAGGCTTAGTGCCTCCTGGTGCAAGGTAGAGAGCTAACTCTATAAACTAGATCTCCTCCCCACTCAAAATAAACTCCTCTGTTATAAGCCCTTCCATACCTTCTGCTGTAAGGCAACTTGTAAGGTAGGGTTATTCTTCTGCCATAAGGTTACCTGGTAATGTGTTGCAACTAAATGAGGACCCAAGTTTTGCTTTCTGAGCTCAACCCTGATTCAGGTGTCAATAACAACGTTAAAGGGGACCAGCCCAACCATCCAGGCCAATCAAGCAGCTATGAAAATTAGACCTATTGTATTGGTGGCCAATTGATTGCTGCCACTACCTACTCGAAAGTATTTGAAAAAGCCTCGGGATTGTTGTTAGGTCTCATTTTGGCTATACGTAGGAGTGTGTGAACACCTATTGGGATCTCTTAGCTCCCGTTAGTAATTGTCACATTGGGTGCTTTAAAGGTCCTGACCTGCTGATTCCACATTTGTGCCCATGCTAATTGCTGGTCACAAACATCTATTCTAACAGCTGAGCTCACTGATTCAAGACCCCCTGAACTATTTATTGCTATTGCTTGGGAAATAGGGGTTTTTGAGGGGTTGTTGGGGTCCACATTCTCCACCATTGTGACTTTGCCTCCACCCAGTGCCTGGTTGAGAACATGGTTACGGATTATTTTTAGATTTGGTAATTTCTCTGTTGCAGCTTCCCTTTCACTGGAACAAGCAAGGTTGCTCTGTAAGGGAAGGACATGGCAAAAAATAACATTATGTATGATATAAAGAAGTGAGAAGGAAACAGGTTTTTTTTCTTGCTCTCATAAAACTTGAATTCAGTGGCATCCAACAAAATGGAGAGCAGGTTCAGAACAGAGAGAACAAAGTACTTCCTTACACCAAGGATGATCACTTATAGAATTTGGTGCCACAGGTTATGATAAAGACCACTAGTTGAGATCACTTTAAAAGAGGACGAATTGTCCAGATTCATGGACAATAAGGCTATTGAGTGTTACAGTATATGAGGTGTCCTGGTTCAAAGCTGGGCTTGGACTTTACCTTAAAAATAATTAGCTATAATTATAGTACGTAGACCTTCTGAAGAACCCACATTTTTTTTAAAAAAAGTATTTAATATTGCTCAAAAAAAACCCCTAAAATAGCTACTTTTAGCTACATGTATTTAGCATTTGAATTCTACAAGTCACTGGCCTGAAGTACAAAAGATTATCTTGTCCTGTCCACCTCTTCACCTCCTCAGTACTCACCAAAAGAGCACAAGGCAATAGCAAAAGACACAACATGAGTAATTGTTTGAGCCATGTGATACTCCTTTTCTATCATTTAATGAGGCCATACTCTATAATTAAAAAACCAACTAAAAGTCACAGTTAGAGCACAAAGAGAACAAGGTTATCCCTCATTAAGGTGCAATCATAATGTAATGTAGCGATACCTTATTGGAGAAATATGAAACAGCTACAAGTAACTGCCTATTGGTTACTAATTATGTCTAAGTTCTGCTTCACTGACATTCTGAATAGCAGGTGCTAGAGGACCAATGCCTTCACATCCACCTTGTGGACTTCCAAGAAACAACTACACAACCTAGAAGTCAGGAAAAAAAAAATTATCAGAATTTTCAGCCAGTTTGGCTGTAGTCTAAAAAAAAAAACTTTTCAGCCCATGCATGTGGAAAGCAGAATGCTGGACTAGAAAAATCTTTGTTCTTACTGAACAGGGTTTTTATTATGTTTTATATAAAAATGTTTTTACATGGGGATCCAATATTGGTTCCTCTGTATTGTACTCTCATGTGTATGTGTTCATTCTATGTTTATTTCATCAAATATATGGTTATTCAAAATGAGGTAGCGGGAGAATTGTTCACTCAGGGTGATCTGAATGGGTTAGTTAAAGCACCAGTTCTTCTAAATAATGTACTGAGTTCTTTCTGTGTTTTTTTTTTCCCTCTTTAGTATAATGAGTATTTAAAAACTAGCAAATAGAATCCTAAAAATGTAATTGTAGCTTGGCAGCGCTATTAAATATGTATACGTTGGTCTTTTTGACAATTGTATTAATCCTTTTATAAAGTCTTCAGAAGTTCCATCACAGAGGCATGGATGCTGTTTTGATCTATTTATTACTCTTAAGTGTTCAGAGAACTGTCCCTATTTTCTAATTAACACTTTTAAAGATAAAAAGCTATGTATTAAATCAATCTGAATGATGGTTGTTTGTGAATCCCACAAGATAAGGCAATTTGCATGTTCACTTTGTACTTACAAACTAAATCTGCACATCTCCAAAGCAGCTCCTTATAATGTAAACCTTTTGTGAGTATTTGTAACTTAAAAGTAAGTTTGGCCTAGTACAGAGGCAGTGCCAATTATCTAAAGGACTTCTTTACTGAACATGATTGAGATACTAAATTATTAGGTTGTTATTTTATATTGTTTGTGTAGGAATTTGAGGAAACTTCTTTAGGAACGTTAAGTGTTCTGGTGTTAACTTGCTTTCTTCCTTTTTTCTTTTAAATGTGTTCACAACCTGCTTCCTCTGAATAATAGCCCCAAGCACACAAGCACACACACACACACACACACACACACACAGGTAACTAGTAATACTTTCATTTCAATTTCTTGAATGATAATTGTTTGTGTGTGTGCTTTTTTAAAAAAAAATTATAGAATACACCCGTGGCATTCCTGCTTGAATGGTAAAATACATCTTTCCAGAATTTTACAATGCATATATTTCATGGTTCATGGTAAAACAAAGCAGTAATTTTTTTTATTTCTTAATTTCAGTTTTTGCTGTCACTGGTCTTCCCTTCGTGATGATTCAGCATTGCAAAGATGTTTATGGAATTAGATTGTGCAGAACAATGGCACGGTTCCCAACGCAGCTACAAAAACTCCTTCTGCGTAGACATATGCTAATTTTTCTCATGTTGTAAAATCCATGTCCAATTTACATATGAGATGGATTAGTGACTGTGCATCTATGTCCTTGACATCTTCACAAATGAAATTTCTTTCCATGTTTGGGATTCAGCCTATGCACGTTCAGTCAGTTCCCCTTGACTTAATTTTCCTCAAAGATCTGGGAACAAGAGAAGGAAAACTGGGCATGCTTAGAAACATAGGATTCTGCCTGATGAGACTGCTTGAATGTATAACCCAGAACTGTTTACTGGAATTGGCAGAAGCTCTCCAGGGTTTTCAGTAGAGAGACACCTTACTCTGGCAGAATTCACCAGTTCACCAAAGTTACTCGTTCAGGATCTTTGGGAGAGAAAGACCATCTTCCAGAAGCCCCCATCCAGTAGCCATGATGGATGGCGATTCTAGGATCTGTAGTACAAAAATAACTTTAACAAGCCCTATCCTTTCCTAGCAGCTGTTATTTGAATCTTTTATGCTGGAAATACCAGCATTTGAACCTGGGCTTTTCTGCATGGACATAATGTGTTCTGTAGCCAAATGTGTGGTTCCCCTCCTAACCAATTGATTCGTCAGTAGTATTCATAACTTCCATATTTGCCAAAGCTTGATTTGTACATCAATTTATTTCTCCATAATGTACTGGTGCATGGGAATTTTCTAGGCACATCCTAAAACCAGAGCTTAGAAAAGTTACTTTTCTGGGCTATACCCCAGGCCACCATGACAAATGGCCATGCTAGCTAAAGGACAGCAGGAGCTGTATACCCCAGCTACAATGGCCAGAGGCCATACAAACTAGAGGACAGTGGGAGCTGTATACCCCAGTTACAATGGCAAGTGGCCATGCTGGCTAGGCAATTCTGGAAACTGCAATCTAAAAAAATTACTTTTCCACGGTCTGCTCTTGTGGATATATCTTGTGTGCATGTCTCCAACGCATAACTGGGGATTTATGGAACAACTCTTTTCAAAATAATATTTTTTAAAAAAAGTATGCCACTTTCTGCCACTGAATCATAAGTTCTGTTGTAACTCTTGTCACAAAAAGTAAAACTCTTGTTATAAAAGTTTTTGGGGAAAAAATAAGGGAGGGGAATGGAGACCTGGTGTACTGTGGGTTCTATAAGAAACAAAGCATATTGGTGGTTTTGTTAATAAACACACTGTGAGTTTTCACAGTGGATCAGCGAAAAGTTATGATGCACAGGTGTTTCAGTAATTGTGATACATTGGGAAACTTCACACTGTTAAATGAGCCTCAGCTTCACACTTCCACCTGTGTGATGTGGAAATGTACTGTTTGTACACCAGGCTATAATAGACAACATGTAGGAGTGATTACTGGCAGGTTCAAGACCTGCTAGAGTGTTTTCCCCCTGTTTGCTCCTTTATTCAAGGAGCTGTATAATTTCTGCATTTATATTTACCACAGTTGTAAAACTGGAAATATGGGCTACACATGCTGGTAAGATAATTATAAGAATCCACAATTAAAACCCTAGGATGGGCAAGAAGGAATCTTTAAAAAATTGTATGCAGATTTTTTTTAAAAAAAAAATGAGACAGTACATAACGATCTGAGATGTCAATTTGGAAACTTTTAGATCAAGTCAGACTTTTTGTTTCCTTCAGTTTGAAATTAGCCTGAAGCATTGATGATATTTGTATGAAGGAAACTAGGTTAGAATGTAAGAGACAGAGACAGTTCCACCATTAAGTAGAGATGTGTCGGCTCCAGAGCTTGGAAGTAACTTGTTACAAGTAACGGCTTCCTTGCAGTGAATTATTTTTAGGGTAATGAGAGGAGAGTGATGTTCCTTCTGCTATGTAATAAAATAATATAAGAAAGCCTAAACCTTTATGGGATGGTGTACAATGAATAATGCTTATTTGTCATTATTTGAGGGCAGGAAATGGGCTGTATGCAGAATGCCTCAAAAGGTACTTCTCTATTTTTTCTTCTTCTTCTAAAACAAGAGTTCTTCATCATTTAGAGCAGCACACAACCATGATTGCTGCTGGCTATGTGGTTCAGAATGTGAGTGAACTACAGCAACATGATGCTCTATCTACTCTAGGAAGTGTGACTGGAAGCTGCCAAGTACTTTTCCTGGAATGGCTACAGCAATAAAATCCAGGAAGAGTAGCTGGCAGGAGACCAGAGGCAGGAAGCTACTGGATGAGTGCAGATTAGGCAGTAGAGTGAGGAGGAAGAACCAGAAGAAAAGTTTCACTGAGAATGAGTCTTGAATTGTTGTTGTTTCACTGAGAATGAGTCTTGAATTGTTGTTTGTTGTTGTTGTTGTTGTTTTAAAAGGATGCTAGGAAATGAAGCCACTCTCAAGATACTTCAGATACTTCAGATACTGTTTAACATTATTCCTATTATTCTTATTATTCCTTCTATTTCTTGGACACCTTTTTTACCAAAAAAGAAAAAGACTCTATACACCTTACAGATAAAATATACTTTAAAAAATAGAATTTGTATAATATACAGTTTACATACATAAAATAAAAAAAGACCTCCATTCTACCAAGAAAAATATATGGGGTCAATTGATTGACCTAAGAGTTATAATTAAAAATTGACTGCTCACTTCCCATCAAATGCTTGAGGGTAGAGGCATGTCTTAACTGATGGCAATGATGAAAAAATTATAACAGATAACTGATTGTAAAGCTGCTAATGTTGGGGTTAAGCAGTTCTTCCTTGGAAAAGGGTTGCCATGGGCAGGGGCTCACCATGGAAAAGGTCCTTGTCAACCACTCTCTGAATCTCTCTCAAAGGACTTCTCTGAGTAAGTCCTCAAATGATGGTATCAGAATATGAGTAAGTTCATGACTGGAGAGGCAATTTATCTGCAACTAGGGGCCCAGGCTAAATAAGGCTTTATAGGTTAAAATTAGGTCCAAATCTGAGACAGCAGCAGCCAGTGCAGCTGGGCCAGAGTAGGTGATATATGTTCAGGCACTGTGGGCCTTCTCATTGATCTGGCTGCTGTATTCTGAACTAGCTACATTTTCCAAACTGTCTTCAAAAGGAGCCCCACATACAATCCATTGCAATCAGCTAATATGGAAGTTATCAGTGCATAAGCCACTGAAACTATGTTGTTCCTATCCAAATACAGATACAAATGGACCACCAGTCAACGGTGGCAGAAGGCAAGCCTCACCACTGAGATCACTAGTGCCTCACATAGTAAAAATAGATCCAGGAGAACACACAAGCTGCAAACCTGCTCTTTCAGAGGGCTCACAACTTCATCTAGAGCAGTATGAATAACATTCAGTCAGGAATAACCACCTATCAATTGCGCCTCAGTTTATTGGCCCAGTCAGGAAGGACTCCATGCTATGGTTCATGGAAGACTGCTAAGATATAGAGTGGCTAATCAGTAAGATCTATGGGCTTAGGCACAGATACTTAGGAGCAGAGTTGAAGAAGTAAGTGTGGTGAAGCTATACAGTTGAAGGAAGGAAAAAGTAGGACAACTGTGTCAAAAGTGTAATATAAAACTGGAAATGCAGGGTTGTCAGTAAGGATGTGAGTAGCTGGCAGAGAATTAAGGGGACACAGAATTACTAGACAGAGCACCCACTGTGGCTTGTTAAGTATTTCTGCTGATTGTGGCTTCTTTGTCAAAGTAACTCATATGCTCATCCAGAAAACAAGAGAAGAGAGTTACAGGGGCTGAATGACTCTGACTGATTGGAGCTAATGTCCTAAATTTGGGACTGTAGGCTTGATGTGCCATTACAGGATATAACAAATGCAGTTTAAAATACAATGGCCATTTCCACACTAGAGTGGAGGAGCATTTCACCACGTGTCATGAGCGGTGTTTTTTACTCTGACTTACCCCAATTCCTATCTGCACGCCCTGTGGTTTCCATTGTAGTAAAGCAGAGAAAATCATTTGTAGCTTCCACATCATCAATTCTCGTGGAGCTCCTATTCCCCTTCCTCACTCCACCATACTGCTGCTGATTGGTCAATTTAAAAAAAAAAGTCATAGAAACCATTGCTACGTTTTAGCACAAGTGTGTGAATCGATGTAACGCTTCTGCACTTAGGAAAAAAACGCAGCAGAAACAGCTGGGGTTATTTACATTGGAGTTTTTCCATTTTTACAATACACTGGTTTAACGTTGATGTTAACCACGCTAAGACCTCAACTCGTGCGGAATCACAGAGGACAGAATTATGTCAAACCAGTTTAACATGCATATGTAAAAGCGACAGTATCAGCCTTGTGTGGAGAGAGCCAATGAATCTTTCCCTCCTCAGAAAAGCTTTTGATACAGCAGAGATTCTGGGTAGTGAAAGTGACAGGAGGTATTCTTTCCCCAATTATCTGCCCTCCCCCAGCACACATCACCAGTACTCCCTCATGCTGTGCTAGAGTGATTCCTAACCTTCCAGAAACTATTGGGATGTTTGGGTCCTGCAGAGCATCCAGACTTGTATCTCTGTTTAATGTAAAAACTATGCCCCACCACCACCATTCCTTACAAGAAAAAAATGCACTATCTATTTTAGTCAACCATTGTTGATAATGGTGAGGAAATAAAACACAGGTATAGATGCTATAATACATATTGCTGATCTCATCAATAAGATTTCATTCAGCCCAAGATTTGGCTGGTTAGTTCAAATCAGTGTTAGATCCATTCCTACCTCTCCCATCACCATCTCCTTTAACTTTTAGGCCACACAGTGGTTTTATACCCAGAGTTCTCTCTTTCCTTCCATCCCTCTTTCTGCCAATAACTGACATTTTTTCTCTCTCTTGATTAGACCATTAATCAGCTTTTTCCTGGCCTTCTTTTCATGTTGGCCCATAATTTCCTCAGTTCCTTCTTTCCCATATCACTTGTATCCCTACCTTCTCCATGTTCTCATTGCTGTGTAAACACAGAGTTAGCTTCCAGTGTGACATGTTTGGAGATGTTTGGACACAAAAGTTGTACAGTCCAAATAAATGAACATGAGAAATAGGAAGAATATGTTCCCCTCAATTCCTGATTGCCACACTCTGCCACAATACAAAATGTTGCATACCTACAAAAAGGTAAGATTAACTTGGGTCTTACCAACACATTCCAGAAATTTGTTACTTTTGTCCTCTGGCATCTTGGTGGGCAAAAAAATCCCACCTTCTTATAATTAAATCCTGTAAGAGTCACCAATAGCAGGAGCTTTCCTGTTTATCTCACCTGCTGGAACAGAAAATGAGAAACAGTCTTTGAGATGTCTGCACAGACTACTCTGGGCTGGGAAGGTTATCCTCAACATCTTGAATTACATCTGCAGGAGGATAATAGGAAGACCTGTTGCCATCTCACAGCTGTTATGTGCTCATAGCAATTTGTCATCTGTAGAAGAGCATATTCTCCATAGCTAGATATGTGGAAGAACTTCAGAAAAGAATTACCTATTCCAACTTGGAGGGTTGAGGGTTGGAAAAAATGAAATTTAGGTCACAGTCTCTTAAGCTGAAGAAATGGAACCCAAGAGCCTATGATTTCTACAGAATTTAGCAATGGATATGAACAGGATGCAAAGCTCAGAAAGCTTGTTAATGGTTACCCAGACAGCTCATAATTAACAAGTAGCTTCTGAATCACCTATCACTAATCTAAAAGGCTGGATAGGGTGGCTTCCTGAAGAACAGTTTCTTAAATCTCTAAAAGGACTGCAATTCTGTGTAACCCACAAGGCAGCAGGCTGCGTATGAATTGGGGGGGGGGTACCACATCAGCCCAAATGTCCCTTGTTGGGGATATGGCCCCATAGGTTTACACGATGCTAAAATAAGTGAAGGCTACCCAAATGACATACATGCTGACATAGAAACCTGCTCCCTGGGTAGTAGACATAAATACCAGTCCATAGCAATGGCTTTTTGATTTGTCAGATATGCAATACATACAGCATGAGATGCACAACCCATGACTTTCCAGCTGCAGCTCACATCAACCCTAACTAGCATAGCCAATGGTGAGGGCTCCTGGGAACCGCATTCCAGTGACATATGGAAGCTGACACTTTGCTTATCCCAATATATAGAATGACAGATAATATATTTGGGGCATGGCTGATGTTTGTGATTTCTCCATACACACACAAACACATCTTTAAATAGCACTGGTTTTGCTACTACCACCACTGGCTCCCATTACACTCTCCCTCCTTGCATCTTACTTCAGAACATGGTCCTTTACAGCTATCAGATTCTTGGTGGAAGTTCCCCATCAGCAGGACTGTATTAGGACCTCTGCCAAATCACTAGAGATTCAAGGCAGAGCTTTCTTTGTCCTGCAAAAGTGACAAATGCTAGGGCAAGAAACTTAGCCAGGAACATCCTGGCATTAGCTGCTAACACAGATGCTTCAAGTCTTCTTCTCAGCACTTTGAACATGATACATTTGTTATTGTACCTTAGGGAGCCTAGGTGGAAGAGCTGGAAGTGGGACAGACTGCCATAGTGGAGCCTACTAGTTCTTGAAAGAAATAAAAGCTGATAAACAGAGTCATATTGCTAAATATTCTTCACCATTTTAATGTGCGGCTGCCATTTCCCACCCTCTGGAGGTGTGCTATATCTGGGGGCCTCATATGTAACAAATGACATCTAGGTTTCCAGTGTGGGAGTTTTGTTGTTGCTATTGCCATTACTGTAGTTAACAAGGTCTACTTTGGGTCTCATATTGGGAGAAAGACAGGTTATAAAATGAATGAATGAATGAATGAATGAATGAATGAATATATAAATAAATAAATAAATAAATAAATAAATAAATGGTGGCAGTAGCTGCCAATGGTGACCCATGATGATGATGATGATGATGAAGAAGAAGAAGAAGAGGAAGAGGAAGAAGAAGAAACAGTTAGTGAAAAGCCTCTGTCCTAATTTTGATGCCCATAAATAAAAATGGAAGAAATGCATTTTCACTCAGTTTTTGATGTCCAATAAAAACATAACTTAATATGAAGATGGTACCTATCGTTCTTTGTTGCAAACTGTTGCCTTTTGACCAGCTGAAGCACCAAGTCCTGGGTCACCTGTCTCCATTGTCTCTTATCAGTGATTAGAAATTACAAGGAGGACTCACCTGCATACATGGAGAGATCACTTTAACTTACCAGAAGGAGATAGGATTTATGGAAGAGGTGGAGAAAGACCCTCCTCCTTGGGATTGTAGGCTTGCCACCTACCCAAAAATATATTCTTTAGTTATGAGAGAAGCAATGACCGCAAATATAAGACTGTAGCAGCAGCAACAGCAGTCAATCAAACAAACTAGTATGTTCCACACTATGGAATTACTGATGTACTTCAGTCTACAATTAAAAAAAAAATTATACTGAGCTCCTACATCACTTCAGTTTAGTGGAAATGGCCATCAGCAGAGTTACATTATGCAAACCCTATGCTTGACACCAACGCAGAAAAATGCATGTGGATCAATATTCAATGCACATGAGTGGTAGCCTATTGTGCAACTATGGCGCACAATGTGCAAAGGCAAAGGATAGATATAATATACATTCACATGCTGCTCTGTGTACTTGGATGATGTATTGAATGCATAATGGTCCTGCATCCATCACCTCTTCACAGCCATCAGCTGGATAAGGCCATTGCATATTGTCCCCCCCGCAAAAAAAAAATCACTCCATGTACGTATGTCACTAAAAGTATTCCAGGCATTAAATGTTAATTTTGCTTATCCTAGGTTGTTGTTTTTTTAAGATATCTCCGCAGAAGTCTAGTTCATTTTTCAATCTCTACTGAGCACTTTTTATTAAGAACAAGCTTAATAAGAACAAGCTTTGGATCACATGAACTTTGTTCTAGGAAAAGAAAACACACTCAGCCAACCACATTTCTCTATAACATCAAATGCCAAAAGTGGTTGGGGAAGGACAGGATGTGTCAACTAGACTCAGAGAGATCTCAGAGTATTTTTCACTGAGTGACTTCAGCCAGAGGTGAACAAATGTTCAGCACTGGAATGAACCAGAATGGAAATATAACATGAAATGGGAGGTGTTTAATGTTCAAATTTTAGAACCATGTAAGCAGAAAAATGTGTGTATCTTTTTTTAAGGGACTTGAGCTGGACAATGTCAATCTCACATATTGAACTTGTTTCACTTCTCTACAACGATTCCTTTCTAAACATATTCCAGAATGGCGGTCATCCTCTCATCCCTTTCCCTCACCTTGATATATTGATGCAGAACTCAAAGGGTACGTAGTTGTTCTGGCAATTTCCGTTCAACTCAGTTCTTGCGGAGGGATCCAACAAAATGTCTCTGAGAGATACAAAGGCTTTTTCCATCAAAGGAAAGACTTTCAGTCCAGAAAAGCTTTTTCCATTGGCTGACCAGCACATAGGTAGTTTTCACCAGTGGCTCCATCTCCTCCAATCCCTACTCTAAAGATGTAAATCTTCTCTTATTTCATGCTCACAGGCAGAAATGAGTAATTTCAAACGTTTTATTCTCCACTGGAAGGGATTACAAGAATTTTAGTACATTTTAGGTTTTTTTTTCTTGCTTTCAGACCTTTTTTGTGAAAAAAATTATTCGCACAGTACAGTTGTTTCTTTGTGCAAATCCCTTGTTTTTGTGCAAAAGCACTTTTTTTTTGCAGAAATAACATTTTTTTTAAGTGTTTGTTCTGTTTTTCCACAAAACGTTGGGTGTTGTGAAAATAATTTTTCACCAAAAAAAAAAAATGCATGGGGGTTACCCATTTACTTGATAGGGTATCAAGGATGAAAAGATTTACAAGGATTCTTTCCATTTCTCATCCCCAGAAGTGTGAGGGAACCTTCAGAACAGTGGAAGAAGCTGTGCTGTGAACTGCAGAGCAAGGAAATCTGAGGGACTCATTTTATTCTTTCTCTCCTTCATGCGAGCACTATATGTACAATGCTGGCTAGGGATGCTCTCACCAGCAGTACAGAAATTCATAACCCTTTTTTTTTTCAGACCCACCCCCTCTCCTTCTCCTTTCCCTGACTTGGTTCAGACCCTGTGTACCCATTCCCCCACCATGCCTTAGTTCCCTTCCCACAGACACCCACACAGATTTTGATATTTGCAGTGTTTCCACTTTTGTGGAGTTCCTGAGCCCCTAAGCCTAGTGAATGTGGAGGCCCATCTGCAATTTTGAATCTGTCAAGGCTGGATCCATGGTTTTGTTTATAAATGTTAAGCCAGGCTTCTCATGATTCATAAGAAAATTGAAACATCATAAAATGTTACAGACATGTACTTAATCGCAACTTTATTTAAACATTCAAATAACCTTAGAATCACAGAGTTGGAAGGGACCTCATGAGCCATCAAGTCCAATTCCCTGCTCAATGCAGGATTCCAGTTAAAGAGCAGTAAAGTAGAAAAGAGTTAAAGAGTAGTGGGTAGCTGTCAGTCTTTTATTTTATTTTTTTCCTAAGAAGTCTAAAAAGCAGACTACATCACCTCTCTATGCAATTGATGCCCTCTAATGTTCCTTCTAATGTTCAGTCAAAAACTACTCTCCTGCAACTTTAAACTGTTAGACCTGGGTTAGACATAGCAATGCTATTATGGTGTTACATAATATGCAATGGTTGTATAGGATTCTGGTGATTGTAGCTGGAGGAAAAAAGAAGCCCCACATCCAACAGAAGATGCGCACTGCCAAATAGCTGATTGTTAGCATCAGCTCTCATAGTCCTGATCACTGATTTGGGGGTGAGGGCAGTGAACAGGCACTCCTATCTCCACCTCTGCAACAGGTGATTTAATGATGAAAGAACAACCTGATTGCTTCAACAGAAATCCTGGACAAGGCCCACTGTTTCTAAGTTGTTTCATTGCATTTTAACTGGACTTCAGTTAATATGAATGGCAAAACCTACACATTTTAGTCCACTGTTTCCATAATATAGTCTATATCAGTGATTCTCAACCTGTGGGTCCCCAGATGTTTTTGGACTTCAGCTCCCAGAAGCCCCAGCCACTATAGTCAATGCTCAGGGCTTCTGGGAGCTGAAGTCCAAAAACATCTGGGGACCCACAGGTTGAAAACCACTGGTCTATATCTTTAAATAAATAATGATGATTCTATGGTATTTTCAGAACTTGCATATGCCATTACACTCAACCACATGAAGATGGATACTGGTGGCTGTTCAGATACTCTGCTGACTTTATGCAGTCCCCCAACCAGTGTTTTTCCTGCCCTCCAGATGTGCCAGGACACCCTCCAAGTCCAAAACTCTTCATTTTAGGGAAAATAATCCCAATAACACTCTAACTACCCCCAAATACACTCTTTTTCTTCTTCTTCTTTTTTTTTTTTTTTTTGCTTTATTTGCTCTGCACAGGGAGAATGGTCAAAAATAATCTGAAAATAAATCAAAACTGGTGTGGCCTGCTAGAAGGAACTGGTTTGAGCCCCACACCAGCACGGTTGCCCTCCTCTGAGAAAGAGAGAGAGAGATTGCCCATAGAGAGGAAGAGAGATCTAGCTTTAAAGTCTTTTTTAAATCAAGGATTCCAGCATGATGGATTCATCTCTTCCTATGAGGAAAGGCTGAAAAGCTAAATGGCATGCATTTATCTAGCGCCTGTACAGGTAATAGCCATGTTCAGACAGACAGCAGATACTCTTGAGAAAGGAACAGAATACACCTTCATTAGGCTGTATACACACATTCTATCTAGCTCCTGTTCCTCTGAAAGCCCAGAGTAGAACTGAGGTAGGATAGGAGTTTTCACTGTTATAACCATTTCATACAATATCTGGAGAAACTCAAGAATGGCACCAAGTACTGTATTTGCTGGTGTATAAGATGTACTTTTTTCCCTAAAAAATGCATTCTGAAAATGGGGTGCATCTTATATGCCAGTGCGTCTTATACACGGGCAAATACATGTAACTCCCTGCCAAAGCAAAATGCATAGGAAAGGCGAGCAGAAGGAAGGAGTGCTAGCACTAGCTAATGCACCTTTCACTCCTCCTTCCTGTCATTTTGTCTGGGTGAGGAGAACTCTCCACCAAGCCAAAATGCATAGGAAAGGTGAGGAGGCTAGCACTAGTGCTCCTTTCACCCCCGTGCCTTTCCTATGTATTTTGCTTTGGCAGGGATTTCTCCCCACCCAGACAAAACAGAAGAAAGGGGCCTGAGGGAAACCCTGATGAGGCAAAACAGAAGGGAGGGGGTGGGGAAACCTTATGCGACCCTTCCTTTCACTCCCCCTCCCTTTCCTATGCATTTTGCCTCTGCCAGGTACTAAAAGAAATTTTCCTAAAAAATACAGTTTGAAAATAGGGTGCATCTTCTATGCCAGTGCATCTAATATGCTGTCAAGTATAGTATATATGGGTTATAGCCAATCTTCATTGCCAATAAAACTGTATGTTTAAAACATTCTAAATATAACAGCTAAAATTGTAATATGCTTTGTTTGTCCTTGTGTTCTAGAAGAGATCCTGTTTCTGGGATGGACTTTTTCTTTTTATGCCTGAGTACGGTTCCCAAACCAGCCCTGCTGCTCTGCCTTTCTCTTCCTGCAGCTATCCGTTAAAGGGAAACTTAACATCTTTCTATTGTGCTTATTCATTGTTTTGTTTTGTTTTTAATCAGAGAAGTGCAGCAATGTGAGGGCTGATTCACTGTCCCACCCTCACGTATTAAGAACAAGCTGTTGCCTTTTGACCTGTATATAACTTCAGTCTTCTTTCTGTTTACTATGAAATCACACTGCTCTCATACAACAGAATGTTCATGAGCATTCTGACTTGTGAGGGGGAAGAATCAGTCATTAGATTAAAAATATATATATATAAAGCTTTGAAGGTAAGGCAGTTTAACCTCAAACATGGTAAACTACAACAAGGTGAAAAACTTCAAAGACTGATCTATAACAAGGTAAAAAAAATCTTCAAAGTTTGTGAGCTGCAACAAGGAAGTGGGATCAGGACATGAGGCCAGAAGAGTTAAGAGAAAGATATGAGGAAATCTAAGAAATAATGTATTGTTGTGTGTCTTCAGGTCATTTCCAACTTATAGAGACCCTAAGGTGAACTTATCCCAGAGTTTCTTGGCAAGATTTGTTCAGAGGGGTTTGCCTTTGCCTTCCTCTGATTATGAGAGAATATGACTTGACCAAGATCACCCAGTGGGTTTCCTCAGCCGAGGAGGGATTTGAACCCTGCTTTCCAGAGTTGTAGTCCAATGCTCAAACTACTACACCATGTTGGGTGTCTTGAGAATGAATACATGTTTGTTTTTTCATTTGTATGACATCTTTCTCTCAGAGTGGGACCCAAGCCAGTTCTCAGAGACAGTCAATTAAAAGACTGATAATAATATGGAGAGTGGAGAGGTGTAGGTAGTTAAAATTCATAGAAGCCACTTAGGCCATTTCTGCACGAGGCGAGGGAATCGCTCTGTGCCGTTACTCACCGGATCTTCTGTCTCCTTGGTCCGATCCAGGGTGAATTGGAGCAGTGCAAGGACTTAGATCTGCACTGCTCCGGTTCCAAAATGGCGGCTTCCGGTTGGCCATGGGTCCCGACCCACCATGAAGCCGCCACGCCTAAAGCCCACCCTCTGCAGATTGCAGGCTCTCATTGGTGAGAGCCTGTGAATCTGCACAAGGGAGCAGGCATGCAATGGAGAAACCTCTTTTTTCCGGTCTTTAAAAAGCGTGCTGGAGGACCAGTTGGAGGTGTTTTGGAGTGGGCTGAGGTGCGGATCTCCAATAAGTAGTCCGAACCTAGTCCGCTCCGAGGTGCAACGACCTCCGTAGAGGACACAGTGCACCATTTTAATTCCTCCGTGCAGAAAAGGCCTTAAATTCATTCAATCAGCTGCTGTCTAGCATAACTAGAGTGGTTTATACTAAAAGATAGTTCTCCACTGGCTTCCAGATGTGTTGGGTTACACCTTCCCCCATCCCCAGCATTGGCAACATGGTCAGCAGAAAATGAGCCCAACAGGTCATTTTCATTGGTATATTTGCATGCCACAAGGTTGGAGAAGGTTGTACTGAAAGATGCACAAAATAGTTCAAAAATTATGGCCAGAACTCTGATGAGCAATTACAAATGCTTAGCCTAGATTTATGTACTTTTTACTGGTTCATATTCACAATCTCTACATAACCTCTAGTTTAGGGGATACAGAGGAACTATGAAAGTTCCCAATTCCCACTTGCCAGGCAGCAGCAGCTGTGATTGATAGGAATCTGTTCTCCTGACAATTGGGAAGCAGCTGGCTGTTGGTCTTCTCCTCCCCCTTGCATGAGCAATCTCAAGCAAGAGTGGAATTTGTGACAGGGACTCTGATTCTGCACCACAGATTGCTCATGGGAGGGGGTGGAAATAGCTTTTAGCCGCTTCCTGATCACCAGAGGAATAGATCCCCATCTATGGCAGGAGCTGCTGCCCAGGAAATGGGGATTGGAAGGGGCAGGATAGGAGTCACTGGGCAGCACTGTAACTGTGGTCCTTGTGCATTCATAAGTGCCCTCAGGATTCTAGCCAATGTTTCCAGAAACATGTGGTCTGAAAACACCTTGAGGTGTTTTTTGCATAAAAATGGTAGAGGTTTTTTTTTTTCAAAAACATGTTTTCCACCCAAAAGTCACCATTCCCAGAAAAAAATGTGTGAGGTTTTTTTTTGTTTTGTTTTGTTTTTAAAGTATAGTACTGGAAACACTATGTTTTGCACAGAAACTCTTTTTTAAACAACAACAAAAATCACAATTATTTCACCTGTACATTGGTGTATTTCTGCACAGGATAATTTCCAAAACATTTCCGAATATGTGAATACTGGATAGAAAGTGCATGGAAATGCTGATTTCTTCTGCCGTGGGAAGAAACCTTCTGAAATTGAATAAAATAGTTATAGATTTTCATTGTCCACACATGCAAAGTTATTTTGTGTGCTTTGATTTGCTTTTACTACTAATGGACAGAGAGAAAGAGAAATGCTGAGCACTTAAAATTTGGTCCTTGATCCATAGAAATTCAGTATATGTTCTTCCACTTTTGCTGTCAAACACACATCCGCACGTATACTGGCTTACACTTTCAAGTCTATCCTTGCACTTCAAAGCCTAGAAACATACTTGTCCCAGTTTTTCTAGATAGATGCTAATAATCGTAGGACCTTGAAAGTTAGTGCAGTTTCAAGGAATAGACAACACCCTGCCACTAAATGTAGCATTTGATAATAGGTAAAGGAAAGGTGGCTAAGTGAGATGTATACCAACTGCCTCCTCTAGACTGAACTCTGGTCAGATGGCAGTTCTGTTGTTTTCAGCACAGCTTCCTACATTGCTCCACACTGATACAGAAAAGGGAGCACTCATTCGCTGACTAGAAAAGCACAGTCGAGGTCGGCTGATGAAGCAACGCAAAGAAGCCTGTTCTCTCCCCCAGCTTCTGGACAGACAATACTGACCCTCACCGTTCACTAGTTATGTATTCAAATGCTAAATATTTTTAAAAATCTAGTTAAGCCATAGCAAGGCATACTCACAATTTCCCAGGAAGATGTCAGATTATTTTTACATTTAGTAGCAAATGAAGCAGTCAACATATTCAAAAAAAAATCTAATGATGTATAAATATTAAGGAAATCCAAGCTATATCAAAAATATACTGGAAGTGGGTTTCCCATTGTTCAGTAGAAAACCTTAGGAGGCAGCAAATTAACTACTGGAACAAAATGAAGCTAGAAAGGTACAGTAGCTACTTTCTTGAAAACAAATCCAATCTTTTTCATTCCTGCCATTTGTTTGAATTCTTCCTCCAGGCAAGCTGGACAGCTGCACTAGAGAGTTTTTTAGTCATGGGTTGTAAGCCCCACCTGGCTAGATTTGTTTAGCAGACAGCTGGCAGAATGAAATAAAAAAAAAAAAAAGGAAAAGAGAAAGAAGAACAGGAATATACAAACTGCCTCCAAAACAAAAAGAGAAAGAGAAAATACTTCTTTTGAAAAAAATGCTTTTCGTTCTTCATGGAGTTTATTGGAAAGAGTGTGTGCATATGGGAGGAGTATTTTGTTGTTTCATCTTCATTTAAACCTGCAATGTACATCCCAAAACCTTCCAAAATGAGGCTAGAAAATGGAGGGAGATAGCCAAGTTTGCACAATCTTGAACATTAGCAAGGAAATAATCTCTTCTGTACTCTTTAGCTTAATTTGCAGTCACATTCCAGATTTGCAGGTTCACTTTCACTCTCTCTCTCTCGCTCACACACGCACACATATACACAAAGAGAGAGAGAGCAGCACATTAGTTTTAAATTAACTTGAGTTATGCTTTATTATTATTCTGAGTATTATTATGGCTTTCTAATTTTTAAAATACTCCAACCGGAATGTTTTTTTCCAGCTTAAAGATAAGAAGGAGGCAAAAATTGTGGGAATGGCATCCGTTCTGCATCTGTTTCTCTCACAAACCTATCAAATATCTAATTTTTGGCATTACTGCTGGCTCCAACAGGAGGATGACATAAACCAGCTTTGTGGTTACATATTTCACTTTTAATCTCACAAAAATGAAAATCAGCACTGAAATGTCCCTTTAAAAGTGACTCTGTGAGATTCCCCCCTCCCCATTCACATACACAAAATCCATAGAAAAGGGCGTTAGCCCAGTTTGAATTAATGTACAGCATATGTAGAAACTCGATTTTCAGCTCACTGAATAGTACAATCTAAGCAAAAACCCTCAGATTTTTAAATCCATATTTTAGCAATTTTAAATGGAAAGATCATTACTGAAAACATACAGGGCTGAAACAAATTACAACACAGAAATCGGCAGTCCAACATACAAATGTGTGGTATTTCTTGTACAACTGTGTGTTGGCAATCATGATGCGGTTCTTAGAAGCTGTCGAAGTAGTATTTGCTTCTCTTGGTGTCCTGCAGTGATTGCGGACTGTTTTGACATGAGTTCTTTATTATGTGGATGAACATGGTAGAGACATTGTTTACAAGAGCAGAAAAGAATATGGTTTGGCCGTTGTCCAACCAGCAGAACTCCATGCCAACAAAGGCCAAGGTTGTGATCCAGTAAGTCCATTTAACCTTTTCTTTTCCAAATCCTGACAAGGGATGGGAGGAAGAAGGAAATAATTGGGTTTGGAAGGAAGAAAGATACATTCTGCACATTGTTGGGGTTTGTGTGCAGGAGCTAGTGTACAAAAGCTATTTTGCATCCAAAAGCCCAATCTGAAAAAATAAATGCCACTTGCCATTTTAAATTTTAAATTCCTGATGAACTGTCCAAAGAGACAAGATGTGGGAGATCTATCACCCTTTCGCCATTTATTTATTTTTTCGAAAATAAAAAAAATACAAATTAAAAAAAAAAGCCTAAAACACACCATGTGTCCCAGTTTGTATCACCCTACAACAGGAGAGGAAGAAAAATTTAGGTTGAACAATTTGCTTTGAAGAGAAATCAGATTAGGACTTGGTTTAAAAAATGCAAATCATTGCTTACCCTTCTCCCCACCCACAAAAAAAGAAAAGAAAATCCACTCTGGCCTAAAATAAAAATCTTCTTCTTGGTGGAAAGATCCAAGCTCTTAAAGAGCTAACCCTGAAATGTATCTAACCCATTACATAATATTTCAGTTTTCTTCCCAGAACTGGAGCTTCACCCACCCCTTTCTGCCACTCTGTACACTTTTCCTTTTTGGCTCTCTTCCCCCATGCCTATATGTCTCCACAGAGCATAGACTTCATGGAGCCATGTGCGATACGTGCATTTTAAGCGTCCAAACTAACCAAAAACATTGGTATCAGTATCAGATGCTTCAAAGTGAAGGAGGGTCTTCTTGGCAGCCTTAATCTCTCGGGGTTTTGAGGAAACTCAACGCCCTCTCTCCTCTAAGATGGTTTTTGACGAAGAGCAAAGCAAGAGAGACGCACTTACTGTCTCAGGGTTTTTGTGTGCAGGAACTGCACTGCCATCAAAAAGCAAGCAAGGCGGCACAGTGGGATGAAGGCAACAGAGGTCACTTTAGGTTTCTGACTGACCCTCCTAGGCAATTAGATCCTTGCTACAACCTAACAGTTTCTCTGTAGTTCACTACAGACAATTACATATATTTGGTCAGATAATTATAGGAGCCGTGCATCTTCCCAGTTTTAACTGTGACTCATTAGCATTGCAAAGCTTTGTAATCCTCTCCTCTCTCTGCCCACACACAAACCCTGCTCCAGTCCTTCTTCAGCTCCCTCTGTCTCTCCAGCATCCCCCCCCCCATTACACACTTACATCCTGACAAAAGAGAAAGAGAGAGAAAGAGAGAGGCAAGACTAATTTGATATTTCTCGATTCTTTGGCAAACATTTTGTTGAGTCCACCAGTGTCTTCTCTCAGTGAACCCGAAACCTCTGCCAACTTCTTTACTAAGGGAAATTGATTCTTGTTTACTCCTTTTCAGAAAAAGAGAAATCATGATGAATTTTAATAGGGTAACCCCCTACTGTTCAAAATCTCCCTCCTTTAGCTGTGTGAGCTTTGAAATACGTAAATCAGAAATAAGCCTGGATTTTTTAAAAAAGAGGGGGTCAAAAGAAGAAGGAGGGAGGGAAGTAAAGAATTCTACAAATAAATCTCATCCTTAGATTTGGCTACACACAGCCACCGTCCTTTTTTTCTTCAGTATTCATCACCTCAAAGACCACTACAACATTTTGTTGCATGCTGCCAAAAGCCCTAATTGTGAATTCACCTATTAAAAAGAAAGAATGCTAAAGTATAGCAAATCTTCTGGGAATATTTTAGTTCTCAGCTGAAAATTTACATAATTTCGTCACAGTTCTGTTAAGCTTATACCTTTTACTCAGGGGGCAAGTGTTTGTGAAAACATAAACTCATCAAAGTAAAGGGCAATAGCATACATAAAAATTCCCAGAAATTATGACTGCTGCAATGTACTCAGCCACAGAGAAACATATGTTTTCTGCCCACTTAGGCTGATGAGTGATACAATCTTTAAAATATCATATTTTTCATGCTTAGTTAACAGGGCTTACCTGCGATATCCTTTCAGATCTTGAGCATGGTCCAACACAGTGAATCATGTTGCACAGCACATCTCTTGTATGGAAAAAGATCCAAAATTCAGTCCCTACCATTCCCAGGTTAGAGAACATCTATCACGGCATGGACTCTTCAATGTTTTTTTTAAATCATCTCAAAAAATTAGCCATATTCTGGTTTTGGTAATATGCAAATATATGTAAATAGAATCCATATAGTAACTGACTGATTGTTTAAAATAAGGAAATTGATAGTCTACAACAGCTTCACTTGGTTGACAGGACTTGTTTTGTTTCATTGCCTGTATTTTAGCTTGTTTGCATTCTGTCCACAGTGCCCTTGCTCTGTTGTAACTTCATATGGTCTACTAACATCATACATCAATATATAAAAGGCCAGTTGGATGAGTAGTTTTCTCATTTCAATACTAAGAAGTTCAGAGGGTCCTGCCACACTTACAAAGAGTGTGTGAGGAAAGGAGTCATGTTGTGACACACCTGATAGCCATCATTCTGCGATGAATATGAGTAGACGTCATATGATGGGTCTCTACATTTTGTTCTGTATGCCTTCAAGGTATTCCTGGCTTATAGTAACCCCATACTCTTTGTAAGTGAGGCAGGATTCTCTGGGGTATTGTGGATGGAAGGCAAACAAGCCCTAATAGGGCTTATATCCCCCTTGAAGGTGGGATATAAATAACTACATACATACATACATACATACATACATACATACATACATACATACCAACCTTTCATGGGTTTTTCTCAGTAAGATTTATCCAGAAAGGGTTTGCCATTGTCTTCCTTTACAGTTTAAGGTAAGTACTGTACCTTAATCCATGTATATATATGGGTCTCCTTCTCTGAGCAAGATCATAGTCCATCCCATAGTCCATCCCAGGAGAACCTAAAGACAGCATTGATCCCCTCTACTGTCTCTGCTGCAGCACTGCTTCTGACCTTTTCGAATGCCTGTAGCAGCTCTTTAGTGCTTCCCCTCAAAGCAGTGCCAAGAGAGCAGAGGTGGTCACTCCTTCTTTTAGGTTAACCTGGAATGGACTAACTTCTAGCCTTTTGGCACTCTACTCAGAGAAGGGGATGGTTCCTTTTTTCATAAGAGTTAATATTGAATCTTAACTTTTATCAAAATAAGAACCATCCACTTCTCTGAGTAGAGTGGTGAATGCCTAGGCAGGAAAATGGTGGTGGCAGTGGCCAGCATCTCCTCTCAATGGAATGATTCTTGACTCATCCATGGGTCATAATAAAAACCATAATTTTGGCCTCAAACCTGCCTTTGACTTATACATGAGGTCACGAGTATATATGATAACAATGGGAACAGTATCAAATGAATCCATGACTGGTTGAAACCTGTACTCAAAGAGTTGTCCTCAATGGCTGTGCTTCAGACTGGAAGGATGTCTTGAATGGAGTCCCTTGAGGTTCTGTCCTAGAGCCACTAGTCTTCAACATTTTTATCAATGACTTAGATGACAGGGTGAAGGGAATCCTTATCAAGTTTATAGTTGACACAAAATCAAGAAGGATATGGATAAGCTGGAGCAAGTCCAGAGGAGGGCAACCAAAATGGTGAGGGGCCTGGAAGCCATGCCCTATGAAGACAGACTTAGAGAGCTGGGTATGTTTAGTCTGCAGAAGAGAAGGTTGAGAGGGGACATGATAGCCATGTTTAAATATTTGAAGGGATGTCATGTCGAGGAGGGAGTGGGCTTGTTTTCTCCCGCTCTTGAGACCAGGACAAGGAGCAATGGATACAAGCTGCAGGAGGGGAGATTCCACCTGAACTTCAGGAAGAATTTCCTGCCGGTCAGGGCTGTCCGGCAGTGGAATGTGCTGCCACAGAGTGTGGTGAAGTCTCCTTCTTTGGAGGTTTTCAAGCAGAGGCTGGATGGCCACTTGTCGGGAGTGCTTTGAGGGTTTTCCTGCATGGCAAGGGGTTGTACTGGATGGCCCTTGTGGTCTCTTCCAACTCTACATTTCTATGATTCTATGATTCTATGAAAATTGGGAGGGGTGGCCAACATGCTGGAAGATAGGAACAGAATTCCAAAGGATCTAGATAACCTAGAAAAATGGGTTGAATTTAATAAATTCAATAGAGACAAATGCAAAATTCTACATTTAGGCCAACCAAATGCATGGGTATTGGATGGGGAATACATGGCTCAGCATTACTACATGACAAAAAGGACCTTGGAATTATTGTTGATTGTTAGTTGAACATGAACCAGCAGTGTGATGCTGCAGTGAAACAGGCAAGTGCTATGTTATCCTGCATTAATATAAGCATAGTTTCCAAGTCAAGAGAAGTAATAGTCCCACTATATTCTGCACTAGTCAGGTCTCATCTGTAGTACAACACTCAGTTCTGGCACTTCATTTTAAGAAGGTCAGAAACCAGCAGGTTCAGAGAAGAGCAATGAGGATGCTAAGAGGTACAGAGAACAAAACCTATTAAGATAGGTTGAAGCAGCTGGACATGTTCAGTTTCATGAAAAGAAAACTGAGGGGTGACATGTTTGCACTATTTAAGGGCTGTTATTGAGAGGAAGGAACAGGCCTGTTCTCTGTTGCCCCAGAGGGTAGTACCACAGCTAATGGTTTGAAGTTACAGAGAATGGATTTCCACTGAACATTAGAAGGAACATTTTGACAGTAAGAGTGGCTCAGCAATGGAATCAATGGGGTGATGAACTTGGGAAAAATGGTAGAAGGTTTAAGGGCTTAAGTAGGTTTCAGGAACCTCATACAACTTGTGGGCCACATTCTGCCCATCCATTCCTCATAGAATTAAATCAGTAAAAAGATAAAAATATTCAGATAAAGGAAAACTAGGTTTGACCCCTGATAGATGTTGAAGTTGGGAAAGGCCTATTTTTATTAACACCACCTCTGCACTGCTCCTTCCAGACTAAATTCATTAGAGCAGGGCTTTCCAAACGGTGTGCCATGACATATTAGTGTGTCACCTGAAGAGTTCAGGTGTGTCACCTCCCCGGGGCTGAGAAAGATCACACACACACAGTGGGTGGCACTTTTGGGGGGGCACCACCAAAGTCCCAAGGTGGTCGGAGCCAAATCCCAGGGCTCCTTGGGAACTTGCCAGCTTCTCCAACTGCCATCTCCACTACTTCCTTCTAAGAATTTACCTATAGTTGAAATGATCAAGGTGGTCCCTCCGTTTCTTGGAGGAGGAGGAGAGGCACCAAAGGGCCTGATCTCTCCCTCCTTCCTTCTCTCCTTCACTCAACTCTGGGGAGGCCCCAAACCAGGTTGCCACTTTCCCCATCTCTGCCCATAGGAGAGCCCGAGGAAGATGTGGCAGCGAAATTCAAGCGCCACTGGCAAGGTGATTTCCTTGGTGAAGGCTCTCCCCACCTCCAGTACTGCACCTCAACAGCCACCCTCAAAGAGGAGCTGGGTCAGTGCTGGGAGATGCTGCGGGGGCCCACTGGAACCAGGGCCAAGGAGAAGTTCAAGGTGGTCTACTTGAAGGCGGTGCTATAGTGCAGGTGCAAAGCTGGAGGCGGATTAGAGCCAACACCATCCAATTCCCATGTGGCCAGGGCACACAAAGAGATGGCACCACCACCAAAGGCCCCCAGCCCGACTGACGGGGTGCATGGAGCTGAGTCCTGGGGTCCTCAGGGACTTCCTGGTCTCTCCAACTGCTGCCTCTGCCGCCCCACTGCCACTTCTTCCTCTCTGGCACTGGGGCTGCCCAGATGGCTGGAGTTCCCCAAGCAGCAGCATCCAGAGCTGGCACCATCCAGTGGCTTCAGCAGCATCAGTGATGTGGAAAACGGAGGAATGGGCAGCAAAAAGAGCAGTGGTTGGAGCTGCAACAGTTTGGACTGCAAAAATGCCTCCTGCTTGAGTAGGTGCCAAGGTGCCAGAGAAGTGGCAGGGGACTGTCTTCCTCCTCCTTTTCTTGAGTTGCAAGCGATGTAGGAGAGGGAGAGCTCATGTTAGTGAAACTGACTTACTGTGTTGTGAAATGATGCATGTCTAAAAAAGTGTGGCACCAACATGAAAAGTTTGGAAAGCTTTGCATTAGAAAATACTTCATTAACTTCTTCTTCTTGACATATGCTACATGGCTGATAATGACAAAGGACACCACTAGGTTCTCTGCTGCTCTTTGAAACCGGATTGGGCCTGTTGGGATACTAGGGCTTCTCTTGCCACCCCTCAGGACCAGCCCAAGACATTTTCTATCTGAGGTAGAGCAGGAAATGTTCTTCTCTCACATAAGGCAGGAGAGTTCACAAATACCTCTTCCTATCCTGGCAGTAAAAAGAATATAAAGATAATAAATTAAATGAATTTACAGTTTGTTGTCCTTTCATGGCACCCAAAATCTGCTGCCTATAGCAGGTGCCTCTCTCTACCTAATGATTTATAGGTAGATATTGTAGATCTGTGTGAAAATAGTACATGGGTTATAATTTCTTCTTTTTACTTTGGCATCACCCTCTGAGCTACAGGCTACAGTAAAACAAATTTCTAAAGAAGGTGTTGCCATATATCTACTTTACAGAGTAATAGTGAGTTCTGACTTTGATTTTGAGATATATACATATACATATATATATAATCAAAATCAGAAAAATCAAAAGTCAAAATCAACGTCATTTACATTTTTTAACTAGCTTCGCATTTTCAAGATCCCTTCCTCTTTTCTGTGGGTGGGTTGGGGAGAAATACAACAATTTGTTGTTGAAGTATCTTATTAAAGTGAAGCTGTTTCAGCCAAAACTCTCTGAAACACTTTGTGATAGCACTGAACTGAGAAGAGATGAGTGGCGCAGCCTCTCCACTCACCTGAATTTGCACTGGCGGCCTCCATATGGAGCATTGACCCAGCTTTGTTGAGGATGCCTCATGCAATCTCAGCCTGAGGTAATCTGGCTGCGGGCCCTCACAATTTTTGTTGTGGTTTTGTACTACTTTGATTCCAGGCTTTTAACATTATTTTGAGCACGTCTCCAAGGGCTAAATCATGCTCATGGATGTGCAATGCTATCGAGCTTGCAAAATCAGTCCGTAGGCTGGTGCAGCATGCAGTGCTGGAGGGTTTCTTTCAAGGAAGGCAACGTTATTGCGATCTGTACTCATGTACCAGAAGATGTTCCTTCCTGCATCTCGAATTTTAAATACAAGCATCACCTTCTCCCCAGGGCCTCTGCCTTTCTTCTCAGAGCTCACCTTGTTGATAGACTAAGAGAAACATTGCATCCGTATAACCTGAATATATCAACCCTCCCCATTAGTGAAGAAAACCACAAAGTCAGCCACAACCCCACTGTAAGCACATAGGATACAAACTGGATATTTTTTAAAAAAAAGAAAAGGTTAATAAGTGATTGCTTTAACTAGTTATGGGGGCAGAAAGGGATCTTATAGATATCACCTACAGCTGCAAAGCACTTTCCCCATGATGTGGGCCTGGGACCAAACCTAACTGCCTGGCACATGTGTATGCTAATGGGAAAGCATCAGGACTTGTAAAAGTTGCTGGTGAGTATTGCTATTTTTTGCATATACACACAAAATATGGCTTAGGTCCAGGTTATCTGAAGCATTATATTCCCCAATACAAATCTGCTCAAGTTTTGAGATCTTCAGAGAAGGTTCTTCTCTCTGTCTCACCACTCTCACAGATACATCTGCAGTCCTCCTTCCACATTTGTGGGTTTGCTCTTCACCAATTTGATTATTCATGAGGTGCCCGCTTGTCTCTCCCCCAATTCTCCCCCTCCCGTTCCCTTGTATTTTGCCCAGGCATGCTGAACCTTCCTTCTCTGTGCCCTGGCAAAAGGCAAGAGAACGGGGGACAGCCCTGAATGAGGAGAAGGAAGGTGCACGAGAGCTTCTCCCCTTTCCATTCACTTGCCTTTTGCCCGGGTGTGTGGAAGGAAGGCAGGGAGCCCAGGAAAAAAGCAAGAGAATTGGGGTGGGGCAAATGGGGGAGATATATGGCCATCTTCTCTGCTCACAGGGCTTCCCCCTCCCATTTGCTTGCCTTTTGTCTTGGCACATGGAAGAAAGGCACACACACCTAGGCAAAAAGCAAGAGAATGGGGGGAAGGCATGTGCATGCCTTATTTGCACTCAGGGCTGCCTCCTCCCATTTGCTTGCCTTTTGCCCAGATGCGTGAAAGGAAAGAAGGTGCCCCAGGGCAAAAGACAAGCAAATGGGAAGGATAGAATGGGGGGAGGTACACATAAGCCTTCTCCTTGCTCAGGGCTGCCTATCCCATTCACTTGCCTTTTGCCCAGGTGCATAGAAAGAAGGCATACATGCCCAGACAAAAGGCAAAGGAATGAGAGGGGGAGTGGTCATTCTGGCAGGCAGGAATTAGTTATGTTTTTTACTTTTGTGAGGGTTCTGCTCCCCAAACCCTAGCAAATGTTGAGGAGCTACTGCAATAGGAACAAAAAAAGTGGGGGCACCTTGGTGGTTGCTGTCAAAACCGGAGATCTGAACCAAGACAGGCTATGACACTCAGTTCTGCTTTAAACTTTCCCTTCTTAGAGAAGCAGCATCCCTTATTTTTTGTCCCCCACTGGCTTCTTTTCCGAGTTTATCTCCCTCTACTGCGTTCCTTAAATCCGCACCCTTTCAGATATAGGGCAAAGTATAGATCAGCTTATCCAAATGACTGTACCATTGGTGGTAGCATATACACCCAATCCAGAGCAAACAGACACTTTATTGAGATTGCTATTTGTAAAAATATAAAAATATAAAAATATAAAATCTTTATTTAGCAAACTGTCAAGGGAAAAGGTAGTTGGTAAATTAAAAATTAGCAAACAGCACAACACTTCTCTCTCTCACTCACTCACTCTCAAATGAATCTCTCGCTTTCTCAACTCTTAACTCTCTGTCCAGAACTCTGTTTCAGTAAAATTTCAGTTACTCACTCCCCCATCTAGCCCCTCCTTCTGGCTAGCCTAGGTGCCATTTTCAACAGCCAATAACTTTTAAATTATCTCGGTTGCTAGGGTGGTTCTGTTGCTAAGCTCCCCCCCCAGCATTTGTCACAGTTGTCCCCAGGCACTGGAACCCCTTGCCTGGAAAAGGTAGACTGACTTCCTCTACAGGGTCCTTCTGGCAGCAGGCAAGGAGTGTTCTGCTTCCACGGGTCTTTGGAAAACTGTTTATGAAAAGAGAGCTTTTAATAATTATGCTGTACTACTCTTACGTCTTGCTCTTTGATGGATATATTTTAAATTGTTTTTAATTCTATTAAGAGTTTGATTCTATTTTAAATTTTCATTTATATAGCTTGCATTTTCCTTGTTTGAACTCTATAAGCCATCTTGAGTCACAGGTCAAGGGACAGGTGGAATGATAAAGAAAATGGTGGTGAGAATATTGTTTTACACATGGATATAAAATCTACAGCGGAAGATATCCAGTTACAATTAGAGTTATAAAATGGTCTGGTTCTCTCTGAGATTATGTGAGGGCTTAATGGCTTGCAAGGTTATCTGTGGCTTCTAGTTATTTTGGCTGTGTCCAGAATCAAAGGCAGCATGACCCTTTGAACCAGTTGATGGGGAACTATGGCAGAAGAGTGCTATTGCCTTCATGGCCTGCTTGTGGTCTTCCCTTGAGCAGCTGTTTGTCTACTGTGGGAAAGGGAATACTGGATTAGATCAGCCTTTAATCGACTCCAGCCAAGGCTCTTCTTATGCCTGCATGCAACCCGAGAATTCCTTTAATATAGACATGTTCTGGCAGAGATAAGGCTAGGCTAGCCCCCTTGTTCCACATGGACATCTAAGGGTCTGTGTGGAGGGAATTATGTATGTGGAGAAAAGTTCAACTATGTTTGCCACTACCTGTGTCACCACTCCAAGGAAGTTTATATCTCATTGAAATCAATGGAGAAAGCTAGAGAAATGACTCATTCCTTTTTGTTTGCTTTCAGTGGGACTGAGGCCATTTCTGCACTACACTGTTATAGTGCCATTATTTCACTTTTGACATCCTATGGACTCCTGGGGTTTGCAGTTTAGGGAGGGGCATTTAGAATTCTCAGCCAGAGAGCTCTTTGGTCTCAGTAAACTACAAACTCCAAAATTCCACAGGAGGTTGAAAGTGGAATAATAGCACTACGACAGTGTAATGCAGAAATGGCCTTAGTCACAATTAATGTTCCCTGCACTGCATAGGCAGGAGGCAAGATGGCACAGGAGACACAAATTATCTGCTGTCATTGAACACTGACCAAGGCCACCACCATCAGGAATACCACAAGATACCCACAGTGATTTAAGTCCACTTTAGTCTGCACTTCTCATCATTACCCAGCAGCAAAAGTCATTACTTTCTACTATAATACCTCACACACTGCTGCTTCTGGATTTTAGTAAACAGATGAAAGATCCTAAATTTATTATATTATTCTATTCACACAACGGCTGAAGTAACAAGTGTCTCATGTTGCAAGCACAGACAGTGGTAATGTCTACATGCTGTCGTCTTCATCAGTCCATAGGGTGCTTTCACACTACCCAATTACTGTCCTCCCTCCACATTCACAGGTTTGACCCTCATGAATTGATTATTCGTGAGGCACTTGCTTGCCCCCCCCCCCCATTTTCCTTCTCCCATTCCCTTGCCTTCCTCAACCCAGACTTGTGAGGCTTGTGTTTAAAATGGATGTTTTTATCCATTTGTGTGAGCAAAGGCCCCCTACCATTGCTGGAGGCATGTCCTCTCTACCACATGGTTGCACATTCTGCTGTGTAATGGCTGCTGATTGGTCAGGTGCTCTCTTTGCTCCTACTCCTCCTTTCTCAACATGGTGACAGAAAGTAGCTAGAACTCCAGAACTCCATTCTTCCCTATCTGAGGGGAAAGTACCGGTAAGCCTTTTAACCTTGTGCTTTTGTTTTTTTGTTTTTGTCTCCCTCACCAACACCATGGCCAGAAACAAAGGAATGGAGAGGATAGAAGCTCTGGAGGAGAATGGGAGGGGGATTGTAGGGGGGAGTTATTTGCAGTTGCTCCACTTCTGTGAGGGTTATGCTCCCTGAACTCTCACAAATGTGGCCACATGGTTGTATGATTCCACTTTAAGTGCCATGGCAACGTCCTATGGAATCCTGGAATTTGCCATTTAAGGACACCTGCTTTGAATTCTCAGCCGAAAAGCTACTCTAGTAGTTTTCCAAAGAACAAATCCCAAGATTCTATGGGATGTTGTCATGGCACTTAAAGTGGAATCATACCATCATACTTGTATAGTATGAAAGGGTCTGTCTTTACACAGATAAGCCATTGCCCTGAGCTTCTTTCTCAGCAAGCAGGAACTTGGCATATGAGAATTCCAATTAATTATGTAATGGATGTTATACCAGTATAGAATTATTTTGGGGCTGGAAGGTATCCTGGGGCCATCTAGTCCAACCTTCTGTCAATGCAAGAAGTCCATAGGTGAAGCATCCCTGGCAGATAACCATCTAGCTTCTGCTTAGAAACTCCAATAAAGAAAGAGAGTCTGCCACCTCTCAAGGCAGCATGTCCGATTATCAGGCAGCAGGAAACTCTTACCAGCAGAAAACTCTTCCTAATGTTTAATTGACATCTCCTTTCCTGCAATTTGAACCAATTTGTTCAGGCCCTACCCTCTGGAGCAGCAGAAAACAAGTTTGCTTCCTTTTCTATACAACATCCCTTCAAATATTTGAGCTTTTTATCCAAGTAGTTCACAGTGGCTGCATTAACATGTGATAGTAAGCCAAAATTCCAGAGAATCTTGGCTCCCCATGAATGAGCTGCATTCTGGTGTGTGCAGCCTATCCAGGTCTATTTGGCTTCCCCCACCAGTGAGAACAGCTAAACTAAAAGCATAATTGTAAAGCTCAAATAGGGGCTCCTAGCTTGTTGGTCCCAAATGGGATACTCTCAAAGAAGATGGGATTTATAAGCCAAGTACGCATCCTGGTTTGCAATCCTGGCTTATGAGAAAGTTCAACAAGACAGGAAGTCTAAGCCCTTGATCACTCTGACTCTACAGCCATTTCCGCAGTAGACTGTTATAGCGCTATTATATCACTGTCAACATCCTATGGAATCCTTGGGTTTGCAGTTTAGGGAGACGCCTCCCTAAACTGCAAGCCTCAAGATTCCATAGGATGTTGAAAGTGGTATAATAGCGCTATAACAGTCTACTGTGGAAATAGCCTATGATCACTGGGAGGAGGACCAAGGAGAAGTGAACAGATTCTCCAGAATTCTGGTTTACCATTGTGAGAAATCAACCAGTTTGTCTTTAAACATTGCTATTTACCCTGTGCCTCAGAACAGAGTGGGTTAAATTAAGGTCCCAGTAATATAAAAAGTGTGAAACTACAGTGTATTTTGGTTTTAAAGCTCCCTTACAGGACCTTTAAGATTGACACAGATATGTTTAAATAGGAAAAGTTTTCCCACAACGCTGAGTCTTACTTTAAGTTCAACAATTAATCATTGACTGAGTTATGTTGGTATGTCAGGTAGGTGCTAAACTTATAGGAATGGAATCATTTCAAAAACAGGGGAGGCTTAAACGTAGGAAAAACAACATAGTTGGCAACATTTCTTCCCCTTTGGTATGACCTTTATGCAAACCTTTATCACAAAACTTTATAACCTTTATCACAAACATGTCAACCATTTTCTACTCCTGCATCTCCATCCCAGGAAAATCTTCACCTACAATACCTTTGTGGGTTATACAACCATTTCAGTGTGAGGATAAGGAGCTATTTTTTTTAAAAAAAAATTGTCAACCTGGACTTGATCCTGCACAAGTAGATGAGTTGTGGTCTTTAACGGCAAAGGTTTTTCATCTTCTTCATACTGGAAAAAAAATTATTTTTTTGCCTTCCTCTTGCCATGTCTCTCTCTCTCTCTCTTTTCTTTCTCCACCATGACATCTGTTCAAGGCAGGAACTCACTGACACAGATGTCTGGTTCCTCTTGCCATATCCCCCACTCCCTGGATCCTGCAACATCAGGATATTACTCTCCCCACCCTGGGAGGTCTCCCATTTATGTACTAACCAGGCCTGACACTGCTTACCTTGTGAAATCTGACAAGATCACAGAGGTAGCTCTGGTTTGGCTGCAGGCACCCCCTTGAGAAAAAAAAAATCACAAAGCAGTAACAGCCACCGGCTGGCTATATCCAAATAAAATGTGACAAACATCAAAAGTTGTTTTTTTTTTCCGGTGGGTCTGGGCTGTGTGGGAAGCTTTCATTCGGAGAGGCTCACACCTGTTTCTTCTTAACGGGGCCCTTCCCAGATTGTGGCCTTGTGCTTCATGTGAAGACAAGCAATTATATCAATATAATCAGAGTCAAATCCTATGTAATTTACACATTAAAAGGAGAGAATGATGCATGGAATGAAATCGGTTTGTCTAAAGCAATTAAAGCCTTTGAGCAAATACTGGCACTGAAAGGGGACAGACAAAAAACTGCTCACATATCCCAGGACTTCTGCTTCATGAACTCAGCTTTAAAAGGGGCGGGAAGGGAAGGATGTTCATTTCTTGCCTTTCTCCACCAATTCTGTAAGGTCTAAAGGAATTAGGTTTGTTTTTAGAAAATAAGATTGCTTCCTCTTTGCTTTTCCTTTCCTCCTCTTCCTCTTTCTTCTTTTCTCCGTTCTCCTCTTCTTGTCCTCCTCTTCCTCCTCCTTCCTCTTCCTCTCTAGAATATTTAGGCAGAAATTTAACAGATGAAGTTTGTCCCACTCTTTCAATTATGTACTACACAAGGCTTTACTTACTAAATTTCTATCTAAGCACATTACTCTCAAAGGCAGAGATGGTATTCCAAGAAAAAACTGACCATCTTTTATCACTGCTAGTGCTCAAGCTGTAGCCAATTTAGGATATCTCTTCCTGTATCTGTCAAAGGGACTTCTACCAAAATGCTTGTATCACAATAGTCCTCAGAGTTCAAAGGACTGTATGTTATTTTGTGTTTTACTTACTACATGCACTCAGGATGAGCAACTTTGACCCTCCAGATGTTGTTACACTTGAATTTTATAATCTCTCACCACTGGCTATGCTGGCTAGGACTGCTGGGAGATGCAGTCCCACAGCAGCTCATCACATGCAAAGATCTGCCACTGTTATTCAGTTATTTATTCTAATGGGGAGGGGGGATTGCTGGCAAGATGATCACACACAAAGATGCTCTTCTTTATTTTTTTTTCTTCTTCTCATTTTCCGGAGCTCCAATTAGGCAACACTGGGCAAAAGAAATGAAACTGGGGTCACACTGTCAGCAGCATCTTGTTCATGTGTGAGAGAGTGGGGAAGATTGGGAGTAAGAACAGCAGGAATAAACTTCCATCTCAAGCCTAAAATAAGCAAAATTACTGTCCTTTCATTGTTTCTCATCCTTTTCTATCATACCTTTTGCATTTAGCAATGAAACCTTCACAGCCTGTATTTGATTACTTCAGTCTATGTTTATGTGTGTGTGTGCTCCAAAAATAAAATAGCTACAGCTGATGGAAGATGATTCCTTTCCAGAGATTTGTAGGGTTATGTCAGACCTGTTCAAGAGAATACAGTCACATCTTTAGAAGAAAAAATAAAAAGAGTACTCAAAGTATACCACTAAAGAAAAGGAAGCCAGCTGAGAAATTCTTTGTATTTTGATATTTTGTTAGGGAAAATTCATATGGCTTTCCTGTACGGACTCTCAGGGCAGAAAACATGTATTTTGTACAAAAGTGCACTGATTCCTGCACAAAAATACTGGGGTTTTTTTCGGAAAACACATACAAGAAAATTGTATGCATTTTTCCCACGCAGAAATTCTACAGCTGTGCAATTGCATTAAGTGTAAACGCATTTACGCTATTTGAACACAGAAAGAAAATACGCATTTTGTGCAAATGATTATGATGGTGATGATGATAGTTCAACATAAAGTTCAGTTTTGTACAAAATGCACATTTTCTACCTAGAAATATGTTTTCTGCACAAGAAAACTACATGTATTTTTTCCACACACAAAATCCCAAAGTATGAATAATAAAAACTGCACAAAAATCTTTGTTTTCTCACAGAGGAGGGAGATGATTGCTGAAATTATTTATTCTTGCATATGGGAACAAGATAAGTGAAGATTTACATCTGTCGTGTAGTGTAACAATTAGTGTAACCTCCCTCATGATGGATATTTTTTTCTCCTATGATGGTTAGCCCAAACCACTAGGCTAGGGCAGATGGGAGTTTCAATCCAAAAGCATTATGTTAGGGAAGGGTAGATGAGAGTGTAAGATGAAAATCAAATTGAAATCTCCATTCAGTGGAGAAGTGGCTGACTCAGCCACAGTCTCTCAGCCTGACCTACCACACAGATTTGTTTTGAGGATCAAACTGTTGTTGTTGGTAGTGGTATATGATTCTCTGAGATTATAAAAGGAGATATGGGATTAAAACAATTAACAAAAATATAAATTCCTCCCCCTTTGAAATATAGCTCAAAGCATTTTGCTGGTGGTTAAATACCACAAAAACTTAGATAAGTTGGGTGAGAGTGAAGCTGCTAAGCTCTCTTCATTTGCTTGGAAGTATGCTTCACTGAGCATGGAGCATGTCTCACACTCCATAAATGTGCAGTGGATTTGGCAAGGAAACTGTCATTTGTGCTCAGCCTTCCTCAGCATCTCTTCCCATCCTGAAATGTTTTCATTGCCTAGGCTGGCATTTCCCCATCCGTCCTGAAGTTAACCTCCCAGCCAAATTTCTTTGGGCAAGGGCAGTACCCTGTCTATCACTGCCCTGCCCTTAGCAGTTCCTTGTCTTTTATTCTCCTTTTACTCATGTCACTCTCTCTCTCCCAGCTCTGTTACCATCTTCCACTCCAGTGAATCTATTTATTAATAAACCAGTGTTTTCAGAACAGTGATGCATCAATAAACTTCAAAGCTGTTAAGTTAGTCAGCATTCTGGGAAATCCTTTCCAGTATTGAACAACTGTAAATCTTCATTATTGCTTCCAATAGCACAAATAGAGAATCCTGCTCACCTTTATGACATCGTCTTTGTTAATTTTAAGGGTGAATATGTGTCTTGAGTTTATCAGCAGGGCAGTCAGCAGCTGAAGGAATGGCAACTAGTTATGGGTGGTTATGACAAGTTCTGGCTTAAATTAGAAATTGGCATTAAAATAGAGACTCTTTTGTACAGTGAAAGAGAGAATGAGAAAGTGAAAGTGAATAATATATATTTTTACTTAGAGAGGTAACATAGATTTTCATATCATACATAGACAAAATTTAAGAGAAGTGAAAGGCCTTTGGTGAACTACTTAATACCTTCAGATAGTATAAATATAGATCTTGGTGAACATATTTTTGGTGAACATATTTTTTTGGACTACAACACTTAGAATACTCTAGCCCTCATAGCCAATGTCAGTGCTGGCTGGAGAATTTTGGAAATTGTAATACTAAAAAGTAAGTTTTCCAAGCTCTTTATGAACCAGAACGTATGTTTTATAAAAAGAGTACTAACCAGAAGAGAATGGTCAGTTTATAATTGCTGTGATTCTATAAGTGGACCCGAAAGACAGCTTGTGCCTTTCCCAAATGGTCCAGTTCAGTTCTCTAGCCAGCTTCAATCAATTCTATGGTAGGGAGTATTTCAGTATTAGTACAATATTGCAGACATTTGCAAAACAAATATATTTCAAAGGAACAGAGTGTAGAGAGCATTGCATGTCAGTAACCTTCCCTTTGCCCTAGTGATCAATTCATATTCAGTGCAGGGAGTTTGGTTATTTGAGCTTGACATGTTGTATGACCTAGAACCAGAGTTCAGGATGACACCGCAGAAAGCGATTCAGACAAATAACTGTAATACGTAATGTACATATGTAATATGTATCTGTAATATGGAGGTGTGCTAGATGTTTACACTGATATGTGTGTAGAATCACTTCACAAACACTCAAGGGCTGACACCCTCTAAGTGGCTTAAAAATCATCCTTACACTTGCAAATCTCTTTTTGGGTCTTCCTCCTTTGCCCCAGCCATTCACCAACATCTGGCCATTCACTGACCCCCTGTTACTGCAGCCCCCTCCACACCTTGGCCATTCCATAGCTGGTGAAGAGCTAGGTGGGGTCTGGCTATAGGGTCACAGTCAGATAATTGCCTCACTCTCACCAGGCACAGAATAGTCATGGTGCATCATTGCTGGCTATTCACTGACCCTACAGTAGGTCCTGCAGTCAGTAAATAGGCAGATATAGCATAGTTCAACATGCAGAACTATTACACTACTACAAGATTGCCCCTAAGGGATGGCCAGTGATGACAAAGTACATCAGTGTAAATGGACCCCTTATCTTTAAATCAGGAGTAGGGAAAGTGTGGCCCCTGGTCTCCCAAACCCAACTAAACCCCCTCCAGATAGATAGATAGATAGATAGATAGATAGATAGATAGAGATAGATATAGATATAGATATAGATATAGATATAGATATAGATATAGATATAGATATAGATATAGATATAGATACACACACACACATATAAATGGTGCAATATTCGGGGGAATATTGCCTGAAAATCCCTCCACAGTCTTTCTAGTTGCATACAAACAAGCAAATATTCCCTCCTAACACCCTCCCAGCCTGCTGAGAACCCACCACCCCTTCTCAAATTCTCTCTTTTTCCTATGGTTATCCTTTAACATGATAACAGGGTATAATACAACCTCACTTCTTGTTGCCATTTTGAAAGGGAAACAGGAGGAAAAGAAGGAACTTTTTGTGTTTTCAGAGGGGTGAGGCACACAGATTAAAGTGGAAAATTGCCCCACGGCCTCTGCACAGTTGCCTGCCCCTCCACACACACACACATACACACTTTAAATGCACAAGGAGATTCTTCTGAGTTTAACCTTCAGGTTCTGCACATGGTGGAACATGAGAAGGCACCTAAAAATTTATGCATGCAAATGCTTATGCATGCATATAAACAAATTCCACTTATTCAATGTATTCATTACAAAAAAGGTAAACTCATGTATTCATTACAAAAAGGGTCAAATGGTCATGTCAACAAACTCCTTATACAGATACGTATTCCTCCCAGCCAACAGGTATGATCTGTGCAGAGCATCTCTTAGCTGTGGAATTCCACCCCAACAAAGACTTGCCTGAGGTCAGTTCTTCAGTTAGCCATGAGGCTGGCAAAATTATTATATGGCATGAGTTAACATTCTGGGTGTTCTAACTGTTATTATATTATTTAGTGTGACTTTTATGTTGTATAGTGATTTTAAAATTATTTTGTGTAGTTACATACTTAATTAGTTACCAAGACCAGGACTCTATTGTGACCCAACCCATGGGAATATCCCAATTGCACAAGTAGTTGCACATTGTTTTTATTTGTAAAAGGAGGCATCCCAGACCACCTTGTACAAGTGGCTTCCAGGTCACTGTGAAAGTCCTTGACAGTTCAACTGGGTCTGCTGCTGTATGTGTCAGATGCCAGTCAAGTGGGCAAATATAAGTCTGCCCTCCGCTAGCGATACCACTCTGGCCAGACACCTCTCTTCCTCCTTCCCTGTCTCTTGCACATAACTACACTGGTGGGGATTTGCATTCCACTGGGGTTGATTAGAAGGTACATTTGTATTTATTTGTTTATAATGGCCAGAATTCTGAACCAGTTACTTTGTTCAGTATACTTAACCTCTTCAGGAGAAATCTCCAACCAAAACCTGATGGAAACATCATTCAACCAAGCTCCAGACTGACCTCCTTCTCCCCACACAGCTGATGCCCAATAAAGCAGGTTGTGGAGAAGTTAATGATTAAGGCAATAGTGTCAAAATTGTAACTAAGTAGCAATTATGAATACAAAATAATTACCTAGCTTCACTCATCTGTAACTGTTCGTATTTGCAGTCGCTACTTGCACCATTTCCCCACTACACTGTTATAGTGCTATTATTCCGCTTTCCACATCCTATGGAATCCTGGGGTTTGCAGTTTAGGGAGGGGCATTTAGAATTCTCAGCCAGAGAGCTCTTTGGCCTCAGTAAACTACAAACCCCAAAATTGCACAGGTTGAAAGTAGAATAATAGCACTATAACACTGTAGTGCAGGAATGGCCTCAGTCACCATTTTTACATGATTGCCACAATTCTAACTCTCTCTCACACACACACACACACTTTACCAGGCATCAACTGTATGGGAAGAGGGAGATCCATTCTGCTGGTTATCTGAGCATGGTTAAATGATTTTTCTGTCAGTTTTGGGTGGGGGTCAGGCCAAGACAACTTATTTAGTTAAGCATACTTAACTAAGTAGCTGATACAGAAATCTGGCCAATGTATTTTTTATAACTTATTTGTAAAATTATTTTAGGCAATGTATATATATAGTAGGCCATCAAATGGGAGCGAAAAATGGGCTAAAATGATCTACATATAAAACAGAATATCTAGAGTAATGTTTCCTGTGGACATTCTGACAATAGATCTTAGTCTACTTTGGTAATCCACCAAAAACTCCTGAAAGTTTATCACTTCCAAGAATCATACAATCTAAAGCCTGTCACCTAATTTAGTCATCTCCCATAATTTACTTCAAAGATCTGGTCCATCTTTCAAGAAACACAAGTCTAATGAGAATCTGAACAATATGGTTTTCTACTTTCTTACTACTTCCCAGCCACATTGTAATTACCATCTCCATTCATTATGATGATATCAGATAATGTCATGTTCCATCTTGATTAGATCCAACACCATGGAGACATTTCTGACATGTCATCTGTAATTGATACAATAAGACAAGGTGTCCAATGAAAGTACCTGCTTTTCGCTGACTCTCAGTTAACTGTAAGTGTATTTTGACATTTCTGCAGAGAACGTGAACCAGCAGGTAATTTCAGTCTCTATCTCCATCAGCACAGATGTCTTCTTGTTTGATTAGGGGGAAATCTGAGAATGGAGAGTTTTAAATTACCTTTGTTCACATCAGACCCATCAAGCAGGTGGGAAAACCTATCCAATCCAGTTGCTTCAACATGTCTCTCGCTGACTCCATTTCCCTCAGCACTCCTAGAATATTAGAAACCACTCCACTGCCACGTAGACATTAGGAAACCCAAGTGTATCCCAATTGTAGATTTTAGTTTCTCTTGAAAACATTTTCCATACAAATGAAGAAATCCCTGAAGCAGATACATCACGTGAGTGGGCTGTAACCTGGAGGAAAAAAAAGAAAAGAAAGGAAGGGGGGCATTAAAATACAGTGAAATTACAAATACAATATCACTTCACCATATTAATTAATTCTGAATTACTTCAGAATTTTTTATAAACGCATATGACATACCTAGCATGCCAAATTAATTCTTTATTATCAGAGAGCTATTGTAATCAATACTAAATGAATTCATAATGCTAAGTTGCATTAAATAAAGAGCTACTGGGGGAAAAAACAATAAAAAGGCTATCATTCTCAAAGCTAGGGCATATTAAATAAAACCTGGATCCATTAAGATGGTGAGGGATATTATAAAAGCTACACTATGTTTACTTGGAAGTAAGGTTCTCCATGTTCACTAACACTTATTCCCACAGACACATATATTGGAGTCTCAGTAGCAAACTTTTACGTACTTTTATGTACTTGCTGATTGGAGAACATGTCATCCTGCGGATGCTCTTGTACTATGTCAGTTGTAGCCACCATAGCCAATGGTGATGGATCATGGGAATAATCCAACAACATCTGGAGGTACACATATTCCCTAATTGGGTCCTTTGCCTAAGTTCCAAATCTCTAAATCACACCAGGGTCCTTCCACATCACACAGTTATAGCACTATAATTCCACTTTAACTGCCATGGTTCCATTTTATAGAATTCTGGGATTTCCAGTTTAGAGAGAGGTCCTTAAAATTCTGAGTCAGAGAGTTTCTCTACTGCCTCTGAGCAAACTACAAACTGCACAATTCCATATGATGCAACCATGGTCATTAAAGTGGAATCATAGTGCTATAATTGTGTGATGTGAAAGTGTCTCAAATCTCTTCCAACACCAAAAAGCTGGGAATAATTTATCTAAAGCTGGGGTAGACAAAGTGTAGCCCCCAAAAGACCACCAGCTCTGAAGGTGGTCCAGCAGCCACATTTATTATTATTATTATTATTATTATTATTATTATTATTATTATTTCAAAAATATTTTGAAATTAAGGTCTTTTTAAAAAAAATTGGCTAAGTTTCTTCTTGTCCAGGCTCTTTTAGGCCCAAGAGAAGCCCTTTTTTTTTAATGCAGATTGGAAAAAGTCCTTTCCTAGTTCTAAAACTAGTTCTAAAACATTGTGTCCTAGAAATTGGGGTGCTATTTAAAAATAACATTTGTAATGATGTTTTTAAAATTGGGGTGGATTGGGAAGTATGGCAGGCCTACATATGAGCTAAAGTCTACTTTCCACATCCATCTGTATTTTACCAGTTTCTGCTTACTTGATGTTGAATGAGTGAGTCTTCTCCACTGAAAAACAGTGTGGTCTTCGCATGATGAAAAGTGATCTGTCCATGGCTTGCAGCATGTGACTAACACTGATTAACATCCATCCATGGGAAGACCACGCAAAGTCTGGTCAATGCCATTGCTTCTTCCAATTTGTCTAAGGGCGCCTGTGTCTGCTTGTGTATCAGTCTTGTATCCAGTTCTTCCTGGATAGTTTTTTTCTGGCTTATGATGACCCTAAGGTGAACCTATCCTAGGGTTTTCTGGCAGCTGAGAGTATGTGATGCTCCCAACATTACCCATTGGGTTTCCACAGCTGAGTAGGGAGTGGAACGCTGCTCTCCAGAATCATAATCCAGTGCTCAAACCACTACACTGTCTCACAATCTTTTCTTATCTGCATGGAAACAGTAACCTGTACAAAATGACTTATCAAGAGCATTTTAGAATCAGGTTATCAATGCAGTCAGAAAGCAGTTAGGTTATAAAATATATAGAGATAATATATACTTATATAAGTATATATAAGTATACACTATATAAAAGCATATGTTCTTTTCAAATGAGACAAATTGCATATGGACGAAGGATGACAGGCATACATGCGAATGGCTTTAGTATGCTAGAGATGAGGTGGAATAGAATAAATGTAATTTTATTTATTTATTTATTTATTTATTTGCCCCCTTTAGCCCAAATTTGGGATTTAAGGCTACTTATAATTTTAAAAACAATACAACTAAAAACATACAGAAAAGCGAACATGAAAATAGGATTCCCACATAGGAATCCACATTGGAAGAAAGGTGGCGTGTAAATTCGATCAGTGAGTCAACCCACTATTTGGGCAAGTCATTGAACAATTAAAATGAGTGAAAACAGGAGACGCCTTCACTGGAACAGGTCATCCAACCAGATCAGGATGGGCAACTTCTTTAGCAACTATCTGCCATAGACACAGAAAACTCTTGGTTGATTGATCTATGATGTCCGCTTTCCACTTGCTACTGATCACTGTGGAATTTACTGAAGAATAACAAACCTAAGAGACAGTCTGTGAAAGATGCAATCAACACAAGCATAGATCAGAGTCCAGGTCAAGTGGCTTAAGAAAAGAGTCTGTATTGGTTTCAGTTAACACTGCCTTGTATGGAGGCTGGGATACAAATCAGTCAGTACCAACCCTGGAATACAAATAGGGAGCATTGCATTTCCCATTGGCAGAAGCTTCCAGGGGCTGAGCTGTCCAAAAGGTCTTCATAAGAAATCTGGCCTTTATATTCCAAAGGCACAAATAATGCTCTGTTTTTAAAAGGAGGGTTAGTAGCAGCAGCAAAAAAGAAAAAGAACAGGAACTACAAGAAAACAACAGAACCAGAAGAAAATTGTTCCAAGCCAGTCGAGGCTCACAACTGCCACATAAGGATATCTTTGCAGGCTTCCTAACACAGAACACATAATATAGAATAGATGCAATAGATTAAGGGTACACAACTGAAGGCTTTGGGACAAAATTTATCATAAGGAAGGAATGCACTTGATACTCAGTTGCCAAGTCAGATGTGAAAGAAATATGTAAAAGGAGTGGCATCATGCACTCCAGCATTCCACAGATGAAAACTGGAACACGTGTGGCCAAGCACCATCAGAGTGTGGTCAAGAAGGAAAACTTTATTAATGAGGAAAAATGGACAGGCTAGGAAAAGCTGCAGCAGTTTGCCTGAACCCAGTGGGAAGGACAAGATTCTGCCACCTTCTCCCCTTTCCTCCACTGATCTAACTGAGTGCAAACTACTTTTATGCTTTAAACTCACTTTGCAGTAATTGAAGTAAGCTGAAAGTAAGAAGGGGGAAAGTGGGAGGAAGAGAGATAAACTGGGACATTACAAAAGCAGCTGAAAAAGAAGAATGACAGAGAACTGGTACTGTGCCTGCCAAATATGGACAGTTGGAGAGTATGTGGCATCTGTGGTACCATAGGAAGTGGCCTGTAACCACTTCTTACAATGTCCTTTTGCAAGGAGTAGCAAGGGTGCAGCTGCAAAGGTGTAAAATGAAGGCATTATTTGCCCCAAATAAGAATTCTGCCACCAATGAAATTTTCCTTCTGTTCCCTCATTTTTAGCACTGCAGACAGGAAGACACTGAAAACTATTCACACCTAAACCTCTTCTATTTGCTGTGCTTGCATTCCCTGGTAACTTTGCTCAGCCCTTTCCTTTGAATACCTAAACTGCATTTCTGAATGCTCAGCTGAAGTCTTAAATTATTGTGATGCTTGAAATTTGTAGATTTGAGGGAGGCTTCTCTGGAGGGCAATGCCCCCAATCAGTGGGGGTGTTGGGCTGGTTCTCCAACCTTGATTGCATGCACAAAATAGCCTTCCAAGAAATCTGCTAACTGGCTGAGAGCAATAGATGCTTCGCTATGTGACCTGTTTTTTAGCTATTTTTTTCCTTATATATGAGCCAGCATGGCATAGTGGTTTGAGCATTGGACTACTGTCCTGGAGACCAGAGTTTGATTTCCTGCTTGGCCACAGAAACCCATTGGGAGACCTTGGGCACATCACATACACTCAGCCTCTGGACAACCATATGATAGGTTCGCCTTAGGGTTGCCATAAGTCAGAAACAACTTGAAGGCACACACAACAACAACAACATTTGTTCAAATTAACAGAAAGAGCACAAACCATTGTATGATCCACAGGGCTTTAAGCTATTTGATGTTGTTCACAGCCCAGTGACAGTTGCATATCATTTCACCTTTTCAATAGCTTTTCTTTCAGTCTGGGTCTGCAGTGTGTGTGTGTGTGTGTGTGAGAGAGAGAGAGAGAGAGAGAGAGAGAGAGTGCACAGCTCAGTTCCATGCATCAGCAATAGCAGTCTTCCAAAGAGGTTTGGGAAAAAAGTAAACCTACCTTATTGAACATAATCACTCCCCTGACAAAGCAGGGCAACTTGGGAGTGCACAGCATTTAGGAAGTCAGCTCCTGTCTTCTGATGCTCAAATTAGCAACTCAAAATTGCAGTGCTTTCTGCCTGCTTTCTCAAGTTGCTAGCACATACCCCAGTAGAGTTTTAAGCAAAGTTAAAGAAACAGAGGGAGAGAAGGTTTTTAGCATCCTTTCTTTTTAACTTTCAGCAGGGGAGAGGGGGAAACCTATCATCATGTAGCAGATGTGCTGAGACCAAGCAAAGCTCTTTCTCCTGATTACGGTTGGACATACCTGGGGAGGTACAGTTTCATTCAGTCACCAACTTCCAAAAGAGAACACTGCTGAAATATGTATAAAGCAACTTCCTTCCCATGGACATTAATAACAATACCGCATTTTATTTCACGAGACCTACCTCATGGATAGAGAGAAAAAAGGCACAGTTTGACACACTCCATTGGCAACAAGCACGGCAATGTAAGTGTGTTTGTTCTCAGCATTCTTTGTCATAAATATCATGAAATTTTGCATTTGAAGTTGGGGAAATAATGATTCTCTCTCCTGGATCTTTGCACCCCATTGTTTTGCACCATTTGTAAAAGCCTGGGGTTGTCATTATACCTTGGTACATCAATATGAAACCTTTACAAGCTGTTGACTAAATGAGCTGTTATTATCTTTGTTTCTGAAAATAGTGTACCTTTAAAAAAAAACTTCACTTATCAGTAACTAGGTACAGTCAATTACTCACCGGTATTGATCACAATATCTATAAGAGTTGCAAAGTACCTTTGCTCAAGGTCACTGTAAGGTCAAGTTATGATCAATATGAATTGACTGTCTACAAATAAATTTAAGTAGCTGACATAATTGCAAGGGGTACCTATTTGAAATTAAGGTGGACCACTCCATAGCCTCTTAGAAAGGTTTATGCAGTTAATTACAAAACACTTGAACAGTAAAGGAGAAAGGTGCTGAGCAATCTTTTCCAGTTTGTTTTTTAAGAAGAAAGCAGGTCATAAAATTGTAATTCATGCACTGACAAATGAACAATCTCAAGCAGAATGCTTTTTTCCTGTGTTGTAATAAAATCCTTGTTCAACAGAATAGTTCCATTCACTTACTCAAGTCTTTTAATTTGTTGTTGTCAAGTTTGCACAAAAACTTGTAAAACTAGATGAAGAGCAGTTACTAGGTTGCATTGAAATAAGTGAATATATATAACTTGAAACAAAAGTAGCCATTTCATTTGGGAAAACAAATGGTAAACAGCAATTGCTTTCAAAGCTTAATTTCATGGTGGAAGAAAATCAGGTCTCTTACATTTTTGAGATATCAGATAGCAGGAGGAGGAGAATTCCCATATATGTCAACCTGAAGATTGATGGAGAGGTGAGATATATACCTCTACTATGAACTGGCACTAAGATACAACAGAATTATAGATTGGATTCTTCTTATTCTGTAGCTAGTTTACATTAGGCAAGAGATTTAGAAGCATGCATTAAAAGAACCAACTCAGTCTCCAGGATACATAGTCTGACCTCTCCACTGTTCAGTGTGTACCACATCGTGGAAAACAAAAAGCCACCTTCAGATCAGGCTTTCGTCATTGGGGCAGGCAACTTCAAATGTTCCAGAAGCCAAATTTTGGCCACTGCAGACAATCAATCAATCCTAGAAACCAGAAGTGGCCAGAGGCTTCTAGTTTTGTTCTATTTTTTTTTGCTCACTGAAGTCACTCTTTGGGAGTTTGGACAAGCATGCCTCCTGTTTAAATCTGACAGTACAGACGCTAGATGACTCCAAGAGTGGAAGAACACTATTTTGTCCCCACCCAATCTTATCTTGGGGGGGGGGATCAGGAGGATCCGAAGGCCCACAGCTGCACAAACAGCCTTGTTGAGCAGGAGAAGCCAACAAGCCAGTTTTTTCCCCCTCCTGCTCTGATCACCTGCTACAGAAAGCCTCATGCTACAGAGTGTGTTACCAACCCATCAGTGCTTCACCTGTATGACTAATAAAACTGTGTCATATCAATCACCCACAGAGGGTGCTAGTAAATTACAGATCGTGATTGGCTCCTGAACATGACATTCTAAAATTTATCCTCTCTCTGGGCTCTTTCTTGCCACTCATCCCAGGTCACCTGTGGTTTTGCATCTGTAAGCCAGTAGTTTTGTTTTTGTTTTTGTTTTGTTTTTTGTTTCTTGTGGGTTTTCAAGTCATTTCCAGCTTATGGCTACTCTGAGGTGGACCTATCGGGGGGGTTCTCTGCAAAATTTGTTCAGGGGTGGTTTGTCTTTGCCTTCCTCTGAGGCTGAGACAGTGTGACTGGCCAAGGGTCAACCAGTAGGTTTCCATGTCCCAGCACAAATTCAAGCCCTGGAGTCCCACTCACAGCCCAGTGCTCAGACCACTATATCACACTGGCTCCCAAACTCAAAATCCTATGGTGTAATGAATGTTGTAATCTAGGAGTGTGCAACTTTTCCAGCTTCAAAGGCTGTATGTGAAATTGCCTTGAGGTTTGGGACTGCATGCATTTGCACATGTATATTCAGATCCTCTCTTTTTTTTCACGGGGGGGCAGTGGAGGGTCTTCTTTATACCCCTCCCACCTCTGTGGTCCAGAGAAGTCCTGATAACAGATATGGCTGGAAAGCATGGTTTCTATGAGACTCTCTGTAGGAAGGTGCAAACAGACTTCTCTCCATTCCCTCTCACTAAAATTCTGATACATATCATTCTTTCTCTGCTGGTAGGAGCTACCTGGAAGAAGCAACAGGCTGTGTGCTGCTGGTACAGGGGCATCAGAAACTGCAGCACTGCTAAAGCTAAGCAGGAGTGAAGCTGGATGTGAGAATGATGTAAAGGTCGTACACCATCAAAGGTAGCCTTCTTTCTTTATATCAGCAATGATAGCTTTAGAGGAAAGAGAAAGAAACAAACCGGGCTAGAAGCCAAGAACACTTCCTTATTTCTTCTTGTTTGCAGAATAATCTTCAGCACTATCGGTCTTTTGTGCAAGGGTCTATACTACGCCTGTCTCACTACCCACACCAGGCCTTAACTTCTAACAAAAGTGATGCAAATACAATCAACCTGTCCAGGCCTCTTCAAAGCAAGTCACAAGGAGGGCAAGCTTCTCAAAAGAAATGTTAGTAAAAGGGGACTTGCTGGTGACATGTGAAATGATCTGTCTGCCCTATTCACTTGGAAGGTTTCTCATCGGCTACATGTCGAGTTATCATTATTACATAGAGAACCTAAATATCCCCCATCACAATGCACAGCAGGCAGGGGGGCCCAAACCCTTAAAGAGGCAATGATCAAATCAAAAACACATGCAGTGGGGGTTGCATTTAATTTGCTAAAGCATGCCGTGTGTAAAAAGTGATATGTCCACACTAAAGCAAGCTTTCATTATTTCTTTAGGACAGTGCCATTTCCCATTATATGCAAGTGTCAATTGTAACCAGCTCTTCATTCTTACACACGCTGAATCAACATAGTGTTTCTGTCAGGAAATTTATACAAAATTTAAAATTTTATAAGTGTCAAAGAAATTACCTTCTTTTGCTATTTTGAACAGTTCTTTCTCTTGGGAGATTTTTTTGGGGAGAATTCAAATTGTTTCCTAGTCAATACTGATATTATTGGGTGCTGCCATCTTGGATTGTGTAGCTTTTCACCAGCCTTCCCAAACCTGGCACCTTCCAGACATTTTGCACTTTGCTGAGCATCGGCCTCAGCCAGCATGGCCAATGTCTAGAAATGCTGGGAGCTGTAGTTCAGCACCTCTAGAAGACAAACAAGAGGCAGTTGGTCTACATATTCAGTCAGAAAGAAATATATAGTTAGGCAAGACAGCAGCGTCCATAGTGTGAGTTCTGCAAAGAGTAACTTGAAAGTTATCCCAAGTGTCCTTACCCTGTGGGTAACTGGTTCTGCCATTGTAAAGCACTACATCCAGTGTGGCTGGTGGCTTCTATGTCAGTGGATCCAATAATACATTCCAGGTTTTAGTCCGAACTTTAAAGAAGCTATCCAAGGTTCTGCACCTCTTTGGAGATAGGGTTGTGTACCTTGGACAGCTCCTTTAAAGTCTGGACTAAAACCCAGAATGGATTCACACGCTCACCAACTGCCACTGACTGCACCAAATAACTGTAACATGTATGTACACTGGATTGTGGATACAAGGGAGACCATGAACACTGGATATCTATACTCAGCATAATGTTGTCATGGGGCTCATGCACCATTCCCATCAGTGGTGGTGTCTACATAGTGTAGAACCCATGCAGGTAACCTTTGGGCTATCCCAGCCCTAAGTTGTTCTCACTATAACCGTTTCTTCTCTCAATCCAGCTGCTCATGCATGGGGAGAATGTCCATGGCAACATAAAGGCATATCTTCTGTTCCAACACTGCAAACAGAAGCCCCAAGGCAGTGATTTCAGTTGGGAACCACTAGCGCTTGGAGATGGGTTTCAGTTCTTCTACTTTCCAGTCATCCTAATGCTTCTGAAATCACTGCTTTCTTGTGAACAGAGGAACAGTGGATCTTGTGGGAACCTCAACCTTGTCGCCTAGAGGATTCACTACCCTTTACCACCTTCCAACAATCTCCAGCCCACCATCCCCACATCTCAGTAGGCCTCTCCATCCCTGTGTCCAGAGGGGGAGGAGATTTGTGTGGCTTATCTAGGGCATGTCTGTGCAGCCCTAGATAGGCCACATGGCAGTACATGTGACCCTTGGAGCAAAATGAATGCCTGCCTATAGTTCAGAAGCAAAGAGGAATGTTCATCTCACTTTAGGGGCATTCAGGTACACCACTGAACTGGTCTGTGAGACCAAATGTCTGGCTATGCCATCAATAATACGCTACTTCCCCTACTCCTACTGTCCTCACGTTACCCCGATCATGCAGGAAATCAGGGTATTCAAACTGTCTTCCCTTTTGAATGTCTTCCCTTTTAATGAAAAGACAAAGATAACATGTGACATGAAAACAGCTTCATCATTCCAGTTCAGTTGTTCATACTCATATGAAATCACCATGTCTGACCCAAGATATTTTGCTACCTGAGGGAAAGAAGAAATTTTGGAGGAAAAAATTCATCCCTCCAAGTCAAGGTGCCTAGTAGTTTAAACCAGCCAAATCATTATCGCTCATGAGGCAAAAAATCCCTCTGCACTCCCTGTCAGTAAAAGTAGGGCAAAAACAAATTTAATAGCTAACCATTTGCTGTCTTTTCATGACTGTTACCTGTGGCAGCTGTCTCCCCCGCCTAATGATGGGGCTAGCCCTGAAAACAAATTGTGTTATTAATGGTGTTTTCCACTGTACCAGTAATCTGCCAGTCATATTTCCTTTCTCTTCACAGTAATCCTATGAGGGCCAGTGACCTTCAGAGTTCTGCAGAATGTGGCACCTGAACTGAATCCTCTAGCCAGTCCACCACAGACTGCACCACGAGTGTGTCACTTCACAGCGTTTCTGCCCCAGCCCCTCTTCCTGAAGTGGAAAGCTTTGCTGCTGAATTAAATCCATCCTAAGTGACGCAAAGCTGGGGTGCGGAGAGCAAAGGAGGAAGTTCTCTGATTCTCTAGCAACTTTGCTCACATCTGTCCGTTCAGGTGTTAAATTGCACAGAACAATACAAATCTGTGGAGTTAAAAGCAGTGCTTGGATTTCCTCTTGCACTCAGAGGAGGGAGGGAGGGAGGTGGGGGGAGAGAAAGAAGGAAGGCAAGTTTCCACCTTAAATACATTAAATTGTACAGCAGCAGCAGAAGCTAAGGTGGTCAATGCAATTAAATTCAAAACCTGAATGTATTGAACTTTTCTGCAATTATACATGGGTCATCTCTGGACAATATGTTGGCCATCTGGTAGCATCTGTGCTGTTCCCACTAATAGAGTTCCCGCTGTGGCTCCAGGCCATGACAGGCAGCACTAAGCGGGTCACATGGTGTGTCTTTCAGCCATATTTAGGTCACAGGGTGTTTTTCCTCCCTCTCCCCTTTTTTGGAGGGGGCAGGCAGGAATAGTCTGGCTTTTCACAATGGCATGAGGAACAAACAACCCTTCAGCTCAGGTAATTCACGTCCCTATGAAGCAATGAGCTACTTTGTCCATTTATTAAAACTATGTCACTGAGTGTCGTACAATCAGGGTAGATCTAGATGTGTGTATGTGTTTGCGGGAGGAGGAGAATTGCTACTTTTGGAAGTCATGTGGAAATGTTCATAGTGTACAAATAACAGATCACTCATTATCTTTCTTTTCTCCACCAGCTCATGTTCCCTAACTGAAAGTTTGGCTAGTCTGTAGAACAGGGATGACATGACACTGAAATGAATTAATTCTTCCATAAGTTAGAAAAGTTAACTTTTGGGGACTTCCGTTCCCAGCATTCCCCAGCCAGAATGGCAAGTGACTATGCTGGAATGGGAATTCTAGGAATTTCAGTTTAAAAAAACACACATTTTTTCCCCAGCTCTGAATTTTTTTTTTCTCTTTCCCATTCACCTTACCCGCCCTCCCCTCGTTTGAAAGAAAGAGTTTGGTCAAACTAGAACAACTTCCAGTATTTCAGGCAGAAGTGTATAGCGCTGATGTAATAACACACTGGAAGAATTATGCCTGTGAGATGCTGCTTATGTAACAACAGCAATTGCATCGCTTGGGAGCATAGTAAATGCCTCCCAGAGATTTGTTTTTGTGTGGCTGAAGACTGACTCAGTGTACCATTAATATAGACCTGAGACAAACATACAGACCTTGAGGAGAGATACAGAAGTAGAACACACGCCCTTTGGGACAAACTTTCCAAAGTGAATTAAACCCACAAGCGACTGAATTGTCCAGAGGTGACCCTGTTTGAACGAAAAGCAAGCTGTCCATACAGTACTGACCAGCTAGGTCTTGTGGTGGTTGTGGTTTTAGTTGTGTGCCTTCAAATTATTTCTAACTTACAACGACTCTAGGAATCTATCAGAGGGTTTTCTTGGCAAGCTTCGTTCAGAGGGAGTTTGCCTTTGCCTTCCCCTGAGGCTGAGAGAATGTGACTTGCCCAAAATCACCCAATGGGTCAGTCACAAAACCATTTCCTTTGTTTTCCAGTTCAGCTACCCAGTGTATTACTTGTCTGGCTTGTGTGTCTCTCTTTGCCCAGAGTATTCGGAAGAGGGAGCTGCTCAAAAAAGCAAAGAGCTTATTGCAGGAATTGTTAATGAATAAACAGCCAAGTGGACAAACATGCTAGATGTGGAGGGGGGAAATAGGTTACAATTAGAACAAAAAAAAAACTGCTCAAAGTGTGGGAGGAGGGTAGTAGGACAAAAATGCCTACTTCTGGGCACCACAATTCAAGAAGGATATTGACAAGTTAGAGAATGTCCAAAGGAAGGCAACCAAAATGGCTAAAGACCTGGAAACCATGCCCTACGAGGGCTGGCTTAGAAAGCTGCGTATGTTTACCCCAGAGAAGAGAAGGTTAAGAGATGACATGGTATCCATGTTTAAGTATTTGAAAGGATGTCATATGGAAGATGGGGCAAGCATTTTTTTTGTTTGATGCTCCAGAGACTAGGACAAGGAGCAATGGATTCAAACAACAGGAAAAGAGATTCCACCTAAACATCTGGAAGAACTCCATGATGATAACAGCCATTTATACAATGGAATGCACTGCTTTAGAGTGTGGTGGAGTCTCCTTTGTTGGAGGTTTTTAAACAGAGACTGGATGACCATCTGTTGGGAGTGCTTTGATTGGGTCTTCCTGTATAGCAGAATGGGTTTGGACTGGATGGCCCCTGGGGTCTCTTCCAGCTCTATGATTCTATTATTCTGTTCAGCTACGGTAGATAACCAGATCTGGAGAAGACAGAGAGGAGCAGCACGGCAGCACACAGATTCCAGAATTTCCAGCCATTGGCCATGCTAGCTTGGGGATTCTGACAGTTGTATTCAAAAAACGTAACTTTTTCAGTTAAAGCCTACACTGCTCCTGGAGGGAATGTACATTTGTACTACTCCAAAAAGTGCAAGTGGACTGACACAGCAGTCAGGTGGAACTATCCTGAAAATACATTTGAAGGACATAGTAGTTTGGAGAGGATTCTGAATCCTCTCCTAGAGTGCTATAGTCCATTTCCTTCAGCTGCTGCTTCCAAAGTACCCTATCCACATTACAAAATTGTACCAATGTAAACATTATTTTCTCTTTGCAACACATCTTGGTACCTTCCACATACATGGTCCCAGAATGGAGTCATGACAAAGCTGTTTGATATATAACTTTGAAGTTCTGATGCACTTGAAGAGCAATTTGCCTGTATTATACAGCAACAAATATGAGTTTGCCAGAACTCTATGGTCAGCAGGGAGCTGTAGCCAGTGCCACTTCCTTGATGTACATATCCTATATGGTACATGTGTTTTCAAGCAACTATTTGCTGTATTCATTCACCCTTTATATTATAAAGGGAACACAAATTTAAACATAATGTCCTAAGAGATCCTTATTAGCGTTTTCAATGGTCCAAGATGAATGGCAAGAATAAAATCTGAATTTGGCCACCTGTTCCAATAACTTATTTTTTTATAAACAAGTTACATATAAGACACTTCCCTTTAAAACGTTGTGTTATTTTCTGCAAAATACATTGAATAAGGTTTATTGCATACAGTGTGCTCCTCTCTAGCTTGACCAACATAAGCAATTTCAGTTTGACATCAATTAGCAAGTTGCTTTTACTCTTATAGACATATTTATAATGGAAAGGAGTGCATTTAGGCTTTAAGGTCCTGCCAGCTAATCAATTTGATGAACTAATTGATAATAAATGTTAATTGACAACTAACAGCAGTCAATTAATTGTATTTCAAATGCAGCTCCAGGAAGCTGAGCTGAACATTATTTCACCTCAAGCTACTCAAATAATAGCTCACAATGACTTTGAACCAGGCTTCTGAGGTCAAAATGGGCAGCCTATCCTAATTTGTCATTGGGAGATTGTGGAACATGACTTTGTTTTTTAGAAAAGGGGGGGACAGGTGCATAGGTTCTGTTTCCAGTCTAATTTCCAGAAGGATGGGCACTTTAGGGATGGTCCTCTCCATGCTTTCCTGAAAACAAAAGTTGTGCAAGGTCTTTCCTTGTGACAGGGATCCGTAAAATTTGGTCCTCCAGATTTTTGGGAATGTTAACTCCCAGAAGCCCCAGCTAACATGCCCAATGGTAAAGGATAACGGTAGGAGTAATCCAAAACATCTGGAAGAACAAAGATTCTCACTTCCACCTTAAGAAGGCATGGTTTCACTTTCCAGGCCCTATCCAAAACATTTTCATGTCTCAAGTAGAGCAGAAAATGATGCCCCTCTCCTCAAAAAATCATAGTATATAGTCCCTAAGTCCAATTAAAATGTACTGGCACTTGAGGGAGAAAATCCCTCATTTTTCTCTATTGCAGCAAAATACACAGCAATATTATACCAATAACAATATGGTGCCTTCTCATCATACTCCAGATCTGCTCCATGAGGCAGCTGCCTCACTCTGTCTAAAAGTAGGGTTGATCCTGCCACTTCCACACATTTCCCCAGGATATCCTGAACAACAGAAATTCCAGTCAAAGAGATTTATTTGTTTTGCTATAAAACCATAAACTGTTTTGAGGTAGAGAATGGCAGAATAGATCAAGAGTGATCCCTTTGCTTTACCCAGTTGTATTGATAGCAATAGATTCTGTGCAGTTTCTTCCATTCGAAAACCCCCAAAGTTCATCCAAATTTTCTGTACACATAAATACATAGGCCTTGTCCAGTTGCACTGCAAAAACATGCTTTGCAATAAGCATAGTTAAAAATTCACACCACAGTTTCAGTTCTCAGCAGAAACACAATGAGCAAGCCATAGTTCAGTGTTACTTGCTTGCTTTTGTGTCCCATCTACTCAGTAATCAGTTTCATAAACCGATAAATTCATTCCCAGCTTATGCTTAGAATCCAGGTTGCAGCAGTCTTTTAGAATTCCATGAATTAAGATGCCATCACAAATAGTGCAAACAGAAGTCTACAGACCAGTTCCTGACCATACTTTAGATCTTGATATGTCATCCCCAAGCAGAGCATTGTTTGTTCACAGGCCCAGCTGAAAACACACACACACACACACACACACACACAATTTAATTAGGTTTTCCCAATCTGATGCCCTTCAGATGTACTAGACTATGATTCTTATCATCCATGTCCAACTGATTTGTTAAACAAATTATTTGAACTGAGAGGAGTCGATAGGGTAGTTCCAAAGTTCTAGTCCTGGCCTGATGAATTAAGTTTAGCAACTAGAACTGTGTGACTAGGACTGTCCTAGTTTTATTAAACCATAGTTAGATATTACACTCAAAATAGGAGCAATGTAGTTTAATACTGGTTTTCTACCAGGATTTAAGTCACCTTCAAACTGTGGTTTAAAATCATGTGTTAGTAAATGACATTAAAGTGAATGTTATTTCTCCATTTTGGATGTAACATCAATTACAGTTTAATTAGACCAGGATGGAAGCTCCGAAGGAGGGAGGAGGTAAGAAAGGGAAAATGAAGGAAAGCATAGTCCCATTGCTAATTTCTTGCTACTACACTGTGGTTTAGCTGGTCAGGAAAAGAGCAGCCAAACTTACTCTGGCAGAATAATATTAGGTGCATATTTGATTTGATATAAGACAGTGTCGGGAACTGTGTAGTCCTCTTTATATTCCTAAATACCCTAAAGGCACAAGATCTCATCTGATGTTGGAAGCTAAGCAGGATCAGCTTGAGTTAGTACTTGGATGGGAGACTGCCAATGAATACCAGGTGCTATATTTCAGAAGAAGAAACTGGCAGAACCACCTCTGAGTATTTTTGCCCAGAGAAAACCCTATGAAATTCATGGGGTCGCCATAAGTCAACAGGCAACTTGAAGGTACATACCAGTGAAATATTTAAGCTTTTTACTCCAAGTTTCAAGTCAAGTTTCAGATCTCTTCCTTGAAGTTGAGTCTCAAGTCCTTGCAGGATACTTTCAAGTGAAGTCTCAAGTCTGAGAGACAACTTTAACATTAAAAAAGAAGGTGGTGGTGGAGTAGGGGGGGCTCAATGGGGGTAAATACAAGGCTCTGCAGCTTTGTAAGTGGGGAATATGATCCTTCTGCTTCCCCTTCCCTAAGCTGGAAGTTTTTGTGTCAATGGGCTGTGGGCACAAAAAAGTCTGCAGCTTCAGAAGTGGGGAATAGGATCCTTCTTAGTGCCCATTACTGAAGCTTCAAAAGCTTTAGAAGGAAGTATCCTTCTTCCTGAAGTCCATTGCTGAACACCTCAAAGAAACATGCCCTGTGCTCTGGGGACAAGTCTTGTTTTCTGTTCTTAGGAAAATTTTAGAAGGTTCCTCCAATATGCAGTTCGGAAAGGCTGCTAAGCAGATCTCAACCCTGTCTCAAGCCTGTTGTCTAACCTGGTTGCTGTTCCACTCTGAGAAATGCACCCACACTTTGGGCTTGAGACAGATCATCATGTGGCCAGTATGCAAAAAGAGATGGAAGCATTGTTCAAAGTTGTAAGGTTTTTGGAGGAATGTGTTAAGTTACTGAACCAAGGGCAGGAAGTTGGTCACTGAAATACAAGTCGAGTTGAGTCAGTGTGTCATTTATTGCTGAGTCGAGTTCAAGTCAAGTCATTGAGTCTGAGTCAATTGACTCCAGTCTATATCACTGATACATGCACACATATATATGTTCAACTGCAGCTTCAGTGAGCCCTATCCAGTATGGCCAATGGTGAGAAATATTGTGTTTTACAGTACAGCAATGTATGGAGGAACACACTGTTCCCAGTCCTGTTTTGAGATATGTGACAGGAAAGAATGTACAAAGTTATGCAGTAATTGTTCACCTTCTGGCAAGCTAATAGTCCAAAGTATCCTACTGAAATAAGGAATATATAAGGCACAGTGAAATTGCCATATCCAGGAGATAGGATATTTATCCTAACCACATTCTGGTTTACCTCTAGAAGGACTGAGGAATGTACAGGTAGTGCTGGACTGCCCCTTTCATGATCCTTCACCACTATCTTGGGCTGCAGTGAGTTGCAATCCAGTAACATCTGGAGGACTGAATAACTACAATCCAGTATCCTGTCAGCATAGTGTAAACGTTAGGATGTGGTGATATGCCACCGCTATGGAGTCCCCATGAAGAATATTTCACAGCGCACACCAATGACTAGGTGTCATTGCAATGCCTGAGCACAATGTGCAATGCACAATGTTCAACAGCAAAATGGTTATATGTACAACTCCACTTCCACTACCATCAGCAGAATACATCTGTTGTGTCATGGCAATAATTGACCCCACATGCATAGTATAGTGTGACTTAAGCATGCATGTTTCACTAACAAGATGTCAACCTATGTTCTCTGTTCCTGGTCTACAACTTGCAATGAGCAAAATGGGAATGATTGTCCTTAACCTTCGCATTCCTGCACTTATATCAGAGATTTGGGCAATATTATGAATATTATGAAATGTATGTCTTTATATTTATAGTAGTATCCCTGAAAAACACATGATGCTTTGGAATTCTAGCCATAAAGAGGAACAGTGGTGAGGAGCCTCCAACCACATGATGAAGTGAGTGTCATCATTCAAGGACATCAAGTGCTTTGGCTTAATTAGCAGCCATGTACAGTTCTGAAAAACAATGTGTACATAGAGCTTCTTTTGACCATGTGAACTGCTTTCCACATCACATGAAAATTAGGTTAGCTTGGCGCCAGAATCAAAGGGAGAAAGTATGAAGACATCCAGAGGCATGGCTTGGGGGAGGGGGGAATCAAGCGAGCCGCATAGATAGGAGAGGGCAGACAGAGGTTGATAACAGGAACGTGTCTTACAATCATTCCAAAGAGAAAATAAATTGTATTTACATCCTAAATTTCTAATTTCCATAGTCTAAGAGTATAGGGCACCATTTGACTATACTTATCCCAATCCTGAGCCCACCTATTAAGGCCATATTGAGGAACTTTTTTTAGCACAGTCATCTTCATCATGAAAGTTTCTACTAGAATTTTCTTCTTCCCAGCTGGTCTCAAAGATGCTGCTGGGTTTCATCTTGTTAAGCCTTAAGAGTGGCATTTCAAATGTTTACACTGGCAGAGAGGAAACAATTCAGGGCTTGGGAAATCACTAAATGATACTGTATTGGATAAGAGGGCATGGCTGTCTGGAAAGGCCTGAGGGCCCACTTGGGCCCCAGAGAAGCCAAATTCAGCTTCAGGGCCTGAAGCTCTCCAACCTATATTAAGAAGAGGAAGGTATGTATTCAGTACATTAAAGAAAAAGAGTTCAATGGCTGTACTTACAGTCTCATAGGAGAAGGTTAAGGAGACCATTTCCATAGATGGCACCAAAGAGTTGAAAACATGTTCCCAGGTAAATAAGCTACCTCCTGCCCAGTCCCACCTCTATGGCCATTGCTGGAGACCTATGTTTATACTAGAAATTACAACTGAAATCATAACCTAGAGATGAAAGTAAAGCAGAGACTCTAAATATGCTACTGTTCTCCCTGGGAAGGTTCTAGTGCAGGATTTGGGCAGTCCAAACTTTAAACTTGAGACTAGGTACAAAAAAAATAAAAAAATAAAATGCAAAATGTACAAAAAGATACTGAAAATACATTACACAACATTTCAAAATAGCATTCCTTGCTGTCAGAGTATTATTCAACTCTTGGAACAAGACATAATACTGGACCCACTGGAGTCCAACTGGTAAAGCCATAGGTAGTGTTTTTTGTGACCATCTTTGGACCATGTGGTTTCATCTGAAGAACTGGTAGCCATGCACAGGTGTAAAATGTGATGTACAAGAGGAATCTGCACATGCAAATACGTCACAGTGATTTGCTGTCCTTTATGAAACTGTGAGAACTGTGTAAGTTTGAACAACAAACTTGCCCATGTACTTCAGAAATGTACTTGCCCATTTTTTTTTAATGGATGTTTGAATGTTGTTCCTGGTTTCATTGGTTATTAAACAAAACATTTTGATCCCACTTTTCCTCTGACAAAGTTGGGATGATGTACATGTTCCCCCTTTTCTTTTCCTTCAAACAATTCTATGTGAGATTACTAAAGGCTGAAGGTCTCCTGGTGAGCTTCAATGTTAAGGAGAAATTTGAACTTGGATCTATCTGCTCCAACATTCTTCTTGTTATTAGTGGCACTAGCTACATCTTACTGGTGGTTGTATGAACTAATAGTAGTTCTTTGATCTATCCTGACTGTAAAAAAGCACTTTGCCATCCAAATTAGATTTCTACATGAGTTATCCCATATTACATACATTTGTCAGTCATTTTGGGAAATGGCAGCTACAGGATTAATGCCACAAAACGTATGTGTCTGCTGCTCAAGCTAAATGCATAACTACAATGGTCTGAAATAATTAAACTTTAAGGTACCCAGCATATCAGTTTTTTAGGGTAGACCTGGATCCATAGCCAACAGTGAAGTATATGAAAATCAATAGATTGGAACACGTTTTAGATAGGGATGCTAATGTGAGATTTACGATGATTCTGTTTTAGAAATCTACCCTGTGGGAAAAGGTCATACCCAAATTCACTTTGCCCCTTCTCTGCTCTCATTCATTCCTCCCCTCATCTCACTTGCTGGTTTGCCTTCTGAAGTTGAATAAGGAAAACCTGTCTGTGACAGGAGGAGGAAAACAGCTACATCAAGGCAACGTGTAATCAGTTAAGGCTACTCCTTATGCTTCAGAATATATCATAGATGAAATTATAGGGTCCATTTGAGAATAGCTGAAAAGATGGAGATGCTCCCTAATAATATTGGGTCATGCCACTGCTAATATATCCAAATTAATTAACAGAAAGTGAATCGGATTTATCAAAATACCATGCAGAACTCAATCAATGACTGTGAAGTAGCATTTCTGGCCTGAGTAATATTTTCTTTTAAAGATAAGATTGACATACAGAAGCTTCTGCAAGTTGTTACTGTTTTCAGCAGCAGGAGTGCCCACAACTAGAAGAAACTTCCAGGCAAAATATGGATCAAACGCCTTAGAGAGGCTTCCATACTCCTGCTTCGATAGTCTTATTCACAGCTGTAAAAGCTTTGCATGCATCCAACTGTACTGTGATGCCAAAGGACATATGTTCATTTCTGCCTTGAAACTGGGCCCCTGTGCATAGGTGGCTGGCATGTATCTCATTTTATATCAAGCCATTTCCTGTGTTGTTTTTGCCCATTTAGTGCAACGTCTGAAGTCATTTGTTTTACACCATGACACAAATCCTGCATTAAAGCTATCACTGCCAGGAGTCCCTGCGACTGTAACTCTTTTTATGGACCAAATGTTTTGGGTCAATCCTTATGACAAAAGCTCCTTGTACAGTATATGGCTCAGCAAAGTATCCCACCACTGCAGGCATTTAGTATTCGGTCTGTTGCTTAGGCCTGTTATTGCAATCCAGTGTTCCCGTTTGTTTAGTAAAGCAGCGCTAATCAAAAAGAATGCCCCTGGGCTGCCCATGCCTCATGGAGTTTTAGGACAAAGCCTAGAGCTGCCTTGATTTTGAGGATAGCACACAACAGGGAAAAGCCAGCCTTCCCAACACACGGCGAGGCTCTTAGTTCATCAGTTCGTAGATCAACAAAAGGCTTTGCAGTAAGACGATCATTTCAGAACAGTCATATTAGAAATGCTTTCTTCTTCACACTTCTGTGGCACACGCAATTGGCTTTATCCATCATGGGGAGTTTAGTAGATATGTATTGCAGAAGAACAGGATGTGGGCCTACTTAGCTTCATTCCTGCTTGCAGCGTCTTCTTTCTCTCTTGTATATGTCAGTGAGGTTCAAAAACTGGAAGCAGCTTGCCTTCACTCCCAAGGGAAAAGTGAAGTAAAGTTCTTGAACAAATGACAAGAGCTGACAGGATGAATCTGCCTCACAGTTTCCATTTCAGACTGCAAAACTCACCTTGAAAGGAGTGGAACTTCCTTCCAAGCAAATAGGTATAGGGAGTGTCATGCTATACTGTTGTAAAAGAACTAGTTGAGGAGAAATACAAATTCTTTCTTGTAAGCTATATATATAAAAAAAACCCAGCTGTAAAACTTTGCCATGTGAACAGGCCCCAAATCTAGGAAGCACATATTAAATGGGAAATGTGTCTTCTTGTGTTAATATTCCAGTTCTTTTTTGCCTGGACCCAGCAATGAAATGAAGCTCCTATGAACACATTTTGAGGAAGAATTCATATCCATTTCTTCGCTGTTCGCGTTTGAAGAAAATAGCCCATAGTATGTTGCCATCATAAACACCATACTCTCCAAATGTCCCGATTTGGCAGGAACAGTCCTGATTAATCCTCAGTTATCCCTTTTTCAGCAACTTTTAAATGTCCCAGTTTCTCTCTCCCCCTCCTGCTTCCCTCCTTGATCCTCAGCTTGTGTTTTTTGCTGCAAACTGAGTTCAAAGAGCAAAAGTAGATTGCAGTCAATTAACAGCAGGAAGAAGAGAACAAGGGGCAGACTTTTGTCTTTCTCAGTAGAGACAGACCAAAGGCAAACTGCTGCAGCCTCTCCAAGCTAATATATCCTTCTTCAATCATAAGTTTGCCATCTTGACCATACTCTGATGTTGCCCGGCCACATCTTTCCCAGTTTTCATTTCTGAAATGTTACAGTTAGCTGTGGTTGTAAGATGCTTCCCATCACAGTGGGGTGGTGAATCCATGATGGGCTTTAGTCCAAACTTTGAAGGAGCTATCCAAAGTGCTAAACTTATTGTAGAGCTAGGGTTATCATCTTAGATAGTGCCCTTAAAGTCTGGGCTAAAACTCAGAGCACCACTGCACTAACATGGATGCCACTAGCCATGACTGTTTAAAAGGTCTCTGCAGCCACACTAAATTATCTATGTGTCTATTGCCCTACTTGCAAAAAGTAACTTCCAACTTTTCTCTATTTCCTTTACAGATGCTACAATAAGACTAACAGCATTTGTTTAGCACCTACAGAATACATTCAGGTTTTGCTATGTGTTACTCTGTAAATTGGGGGTCCCGGGTGTCCAAATAACCAAACAACAACAAGCAAGATGGGGAAATTAGCTGGAGCACTCTCTTGGCTAACGAGAGGCAGGGCAACACAGCGGAATCTTTTATCCTATGTATACCGGTTCAGGTCAGTGAGGAGTCAAGCAGTTTCAAAATACTAACAGTATTTAGTAAACACAAAATAATAAAAACACAAGCACACTCCTAACTAGAAAAGGAGAGAAAGAGAATTTGGGGAATCGGCAATATGCCACGTGTCCGAAGTCCTGGAGACACCAATTGAAGAGGAGGAAACCTGAGTAGGGGCCGGGGAAATCTGCTGGACCAAGCGGCAGTGAGGCGAGGAAAAAGATCCGATGGGAGCTTCAAGTGATTTCAGCAAGTGATTTTCAGCAAGGTCCGACGAGAGTTCCCAGATGGTTCAAGTGATCCAGCGAAAGTTCCAAAAGAGCTCTAGGAACGAAGGATTTTTATAGGGAAAAACGACTGCAGGCTAGTCTGGTCTCTGGTGAGAACAATAGGTTTTGGGCTGAAGACAAAGCTTCCAAAAGGTCAGAATTTACATGACTGAATTATATGCCGATTGACAATAGTATGGCCGGTATGCATTGCGGGCCAGCTCGAGGACGTTAAGTGCCTAGCTCGCAGAGTTGTCTCTCAGGCAGAGAGTCCTTTTGTTAATTAAGGTGTTTGTTTCGGGAGGTCTCCCCCTGAAGCGGTAAGGAATGTCTGGTGTTTGATAGGAGCAACAAGTATCATCCATGCCTAGCTTCGCGTTTGTTCGGCGGGGCCTCACAAACACTTGGCTGGTGGCAGAAAGAGCCGGTATCGTATCAAAAATGATACTTTGGTTTAGCCAAAGCCAGGCCAGATTACAGTGGTAACAATTCCCCCCCCACCCGAAAATGGGCAATTTGGTACAAATTGTTCATTTCCAATGAAACATTTCAAAAGGAATTTAGAGCCGTCAAGAATATCTACAGATTTCGGAGGCGTATTACACCAAGAGTTTTTGCAACATTCCTATCTAAATAAAACAGTCCCTAACTAACAACAAACTCAATGCAAGGCGGGCAACAAGAAAACCTAACTCTAATAATATACAAACAAATGCAACAAAATACAGTAGCAGATGAAATGCGGGCAATACATTCTGCACAAACAGATTAAAAATGGTAACAATTCCAAACTGTGAATGCGGGCAACAATGCTTCAGTGGCTGGATGTGGGCAACAATGGGCACAGAAGTTCAATGGTGATGTGGGCAATGCAAATGTGGCAACATAGAGTCCAAAGTTCCGGGGAGGTGAGGCGGAGAAAGTATCTACGCTCCCTCCTAGAACAGGAAGATTCGGAGGAGGAATGCTGGCATAGTCCGTACAGGAATGCTAAGTCCGTGGTTGAGCTAGCCCAGGCGTGCTAGCTCTTCTAGGAGACGGGTTTGCAAACCAGCAACAGAAATAGTCCAAATGGGAGGCAGGCATGATGCGGGCAGTAAAGTTTGCTGTGCCGTGACCGGCTGGGGTCTCCAACTGTGCCAAAACCAAATAAAATGTTGTCTGGCTGGATTCACACACACCTCATGGTGCCTCGGGGGCAGCAGTGGATCCAGGGATGGCCTCGGCTATCTGGAAGCCTTGACCTATTGCTTTTGTAGGAGGAAAGACTGACAGAGGTTATAGCAAATGCAAAACATTTAATGCAAATTAGCGACGTGAAGCCCATTGGGAGTGGAATCTGGGTTGCGAATTTTAATAACAAGGGGGAACCTCGGTGGGTTTTACAGATGCCAGGCAAAGGTGCTAGCATGGAGGAGACATGGGTGACTGTCCAGACCGTGGTCACTTTAAGGTGGAAGACGGTCTGACCGCACCTCGTAGAGGGGGCCTCCATGCTGGGGTACCTTCTGGGGTAGCTCGGGCCTAGCAAATCGTGCTTCATCCAATATTTCACCAATGGATAAGCAAATTTGGAATGCAGTCTGGGATTGTAATGCAATCCTGCATCTGTAATGCCTCTGCCTTGGTACCCGTTTGCTCAGCGTTACTGGATGGAGCTCTGGTCTTAGCTGAACTAGGTTATACTCTGGCCTTCGCCTGGCGGTGAGGGTCCCCAAACTGGTTGAAAAACAGAACTAAAAACCAATCCGAAGCAAGCACAGGTTATGCTTGCTCACTTGCTGAGCAGACATTGACCCTACCGGAGTCCAGGATGGATGGGCCTGCGTATGCAAATGTTCTATTAACATATGTAAAGTGGAAACAATGCACTGGGGCCAAGCATCTTGCCAATTGTGGGGAGCTCCAGCCCTTATGGGGCGTCAGAGAGTAGACATACACCTTGGAATTAAGCAGCCGAATTGAATTGCGACTAGGGAGCGGCCAAGACTGTTCTCACCCTAACAGTCCACACAGAAAGAAAGGTGAGAGAGGTCTCTCCACGGTGGAAAGTCAATCTGGGCAGTGGACTCAGTACTCCAGAGTCAGACCTGGCTCTACTGAGAGGGTTGTTAAACCCTCGCAGTTGACTCTCGTATTTCCAGGACGCATGCACGACCATCCTTCAAGGTCAGGGATGGCAGGCGTCCTGGTCGGACCTGTCCTCTCAAGGTATTAGGGCTGCCTCTGTAGGCCCGATCTACCCTCAGAACCGGGAGACCTTCCTGGTCTCCCACTCAAAATGATGAAAAAGAAAGAAATAACTAACCAAAAAGAAGAAAGCCATTACCAATTACTGAAGCAAAACACTCTACCTACCAGGCGAGACTACAAAGACCGGGAGCTCAGAGGAGTCACCACTCCACCTCCACTTCTCAAGCTGGGGGCCACCAACCATTATTGAATGCCTCGTAGGAATGAGGAAAGAAGAAGGTCTCTGACAGGTTAACAAAGGGCAATTCCCTGTAATTTACAGATATCTGAGCGGCAATCACACTAATGGGACCCTTCCCACACCCTCTTCTGGTAATTCCATTTCTGAAATTCCTCTAGGCTGGACTGGCTGCCTCCTCCCACTCTTTCAACTGAGAGACGTGGAAGAACTTGAACCAGTCTTCCCTTTTCCTAGGGATTCTCACCTGGTAAACCGCTGGTGAGACCGTTTCGCAATCAGGACAGGACCGACCCACCTGGCAGCAAGGGAGTGTTTGTCCCTGTAGAAATTTCTATAGAGAACCAACTGACCCTCCTCCCACTGACAAGGATGGTGGACCCATCCCAACCTCTTATCCATCTTTAGCAAGCTTTGCCCAGCTCAGCAGCGACTGCCGGTGTACCTGGCCAAGATGAGCCACAAGACTCCTCACCCACTCGTTGTTGAGAACCACTGGTTCCAACTCAGAGGGGAGGCTTGTGTTTAATGCAGACGCCTCGGGCAGCAGCATCTTCTGCCCTGTCATTACCATATGCGGCATGAAGCCGTGGGACGCTACCGTGCCTCGGAAGGCCATTAAGATGATGGGTAGCTTGGTGTCCCAATCCTTACCAGAGGAACGTACCATTTTCTGAAGGGCTTTCTTCAGAGAGCGGTTCATCCTCTCGATGTGACCCGAACTCTGGGGATGATGGGCGATGTGGAAGTGCTGGCGAATGCCCAGGGCCTTGCGCGGGTGGCTCGGGTGACCTCACCAGTGAAGTGGGGCCCGGCATCTGGGTCAAAGTCACCGTGGTCCGTCCATGGTGCCGAAACATTGTTAAAGAGCAAGCACACTGCCGTGCTTGCAGTGTTGTTGTGGCAGGGAAAGGTCTTGATCCATTTACTAAAGGGATCGATGACCGTCAAACAATATTTATTCCCATGCAGGGTTGTGGGAAGCTGACCTATAAAATCTATCTGGATGCGTGACCAAGGACCCTCGATGCGCTGATGCTGGATGGGAGCCTTGGGGCCGGAGGGGTCAGCGTTGATTATGGCACAGGCCAAGCAGTTATCCACCCACTGGTAGACGTCCTGCTTAACCTGAAGCCACCACCCGGTGTCCCCGAACCCGATCCAGGGTCACCTCACGCCCTCGGTGTCCCTGCTCATGCACGAACTGAATAATGTCACTACGGAGGTCTCTGGGCACGATCCAGTGGCGCTGGCCACTGTCATTGACCGCCCGGTGTACTCCCTCCTGCTGGGAGATCTTGAGCTGGCCAGACTCATCCAGACCTTCCTTGGTCAAATCTAAAATCTCTGAATCCCCTTTCTGTAACACCCCTAAATCAAACATGGGAGGAATGAGCTGCTCCTTGAGGTTTACATTAATAGCAGCGATGGGAGCTCCATCGTCCAGCAAAGCGGTATCTTTGGCTATGCCGTCAGCCCTGGTGTTCCAGATACCAGTAGCCATACCCTTTTTCTGATGTCCTCTGACATGAGCTACCCATGTAAGGGCGATGCCTCCTCTATTGGGGCTACTAAATAGGACCCATTTCTCTAGATGGCCAATGGGTTTCCCATCAGATGTTATGAGGTCATTTTGAAGCCAGATTGAGGTAACCAGATGGTTGCAGCCTTTGCCGTCCAGTCTGAATCAGTGTATATTGCCAGACGGCAGTGAGCGGTTCGTGCTCCAGAATAGCTTTTAGAACTTCTCCTCCGCCACTTGGCTGGAGTGTGGTCGAGCTTTCCCCTGTAGGGTGAAGGAATCTGTGATGCGGATCGCTCCATAGCCTGTCCGTGGGTTTCCGTCCACGTGCATGGATGACCCATCACAGAACCAACAGACAAAGCCTTGTAACTGAGCTTCCTCAAGGGAGGCTCCCATTCCACTGGCCAATTATTAGAATTTAAAGGTGGCAAAGGACACTCATGTGTGGCTCTGGTCACAATAAGACCATATGGAGCTGGTGGGTCCTGTGGCTGCTTCTGAAAATCCACCCCACGCAACACCAAGGACTCAGTCCATTTGGCAATACGGGTGTTGGACACCTGGCCATTCTGGACCTGACCCGATAAGATGTATTTAAGAGGCGTGTGAGAGTGACAATCGCAAGGAATCTGCACTCCGATCATAAATTCCCAGCGCGTTAGAGCCCAGATCAATGCCAAACAAGTTTTCTTGCACAGACTAAATTTGGTCTCATGTGGGTCCAGATTTTTGGAGGCATAAGCTATCACACGCTGAGTGCCATTCTGATGTTGTGGACGGAGACGCCCTATGCTTCTGTCAGAGGTGGCCAACTGTATGTAAAACAACTTAGCCATATTAGGATGCTCCAAAGCGGGTGCTTTACATTAAATCCTCCTTAAGTTGTGCAAACGCCTGCTGCTGAGCAGGTCCCCCAGTCCCACTTGGCGTTCTTCTTTAATAGGGCATATAGAGGCTTTGCTTTAGCAGCAAATGACTCTATAAAATCCCTAGAAAAGTTGAATATTCCTAGTAGAGAACGAAGGGAGTGCACGTCTGTGGGGGCCAGCAACTTCGAGATCACCTCCACACGCTGCGCATCTGGAGTGCGTCTGTGGTGCAAGACAAAGTCCTAGATACTTCACCTCTGTGGACACTAACTGAGTCTTCTCCCTGCTCTCCTTAAAACCAGTGTCCCTAATAATGCCCAACACCTCCTGTGTGATTTCCCACGTCTTTTCCTTCGAAGGGTGAATGGACCAAAATGTGATCCATGTAGGACAAGACGTAGAACCGTGAAGCTGGCTGCAGCTTGTTCCACATCTTGACCACATGTGCATGGCAAATACTGGGGCTAGAATGAAAGCCCTGGGGCATGCGTTTAAATACATACTGCTGCCCCCAGAAAGTAAAAGCGAATGTGTACCAAAAAGCCTCATGTAGAGGGATGGAATGAAAAGCGTTGGCCAAATCAATTACACTATAGTATTTTATTCCTGCCACCATAGCCAACAGGGTCTCATTGTATTTTGCCACAACCGGTGCAATGGGAGGAGTGACAGAGTTTAAGCCCGCAAATCTACAGTCATTCTCCACGTTTTGCCGTCTGACTTTAAGACAGGCCATAAGGGCGCATTGCAGATGGATTGCATTGGGGTGATTACATCCCATTGGAGGAGTCCTCCATGGTTTTCCCAATGCCTTCCTCGGCTTTAAGTTGGATACTTGTATTGTTTCTGAGGCGGGGGATCTTGGCCCTCTACTAGGACACAAGCCTCCCTTACAGTCCCGCATTCAATTTTGTTTTTAATCCACACCTCCAGGAAAGCCTTCACCCAAGGGTTGCTAGCTACACAACTCACCGGGGCGGGAGCCTTCATGGGTGGCACAACAGTGCATGGCCGAAATTTCCTCAGGTCCCTGATCGAGCTGCCATAGAAACCCATTCGTGTAATCGGCTGTGAGTTTGTTTCCCCGCAGGAATCCGATGCCCAAGAGGCCATCGTCCTCGCCATGGTTCTCACACGCCCAGAGCTGAAACGGAACGTGTCTATGGACATCAGGATGTCCTTCCAAGCCCTCACAAGGTGACCCCCCCCACCATATCCGGAGAGTTGGACATGCTCGGGTATGGGTGCACCATGCTTCACCAATTTTGGGTGCAGCACTTTTCCAGCTACAGTGAGTTCTTACCAACAAGGTGGCAGGAGTTTCCCCCTTTGGTCCCTATGCCTGCCTTCACCCATAACCTTCCCCACTTGTCCTGGCCGCAATTTGGCCACAACGTTGCTGGGAAGCTTTCTGGAACCAGGGCACCCCTAGTTTTTGAGATCTAAGGTTGGGTAGTATCCAGCCAGAGGCCATGTTCATCATGGCCTGGACCGGCTGGTCACTACTCACCGCCAGATGTTTGTTTAGGGCGTCCAGGAGCTCTGATGTGGGCCGCTTGTCGAACTGGCTCACGTCCAGTCCGCAGCACCGTAACATGCTCCAGACCCTGGCCCTGTCTGTGGAATACGACTGGGTATTTATACTAACAGTATTTATTAAACACAAAATAATAAAAACACAAGCACACTCCTAACTAGAAAAGGAAAGAAAGAGAATTTGGGGAATGTCTGAAGTCTTGGAGACACCAACTGAAGAGGAGGAAACCTGGAGTAGGGGCCGAGGGGAATCTGCTGGACCAAGCGGCAGCGAGGCGAGGAAGAAGATCCAACGGGAGCTTCAAGTGATTTCAGCAAGTGATTTTCAGCAAGGTCCGACGAGAGTTCCAGATGGTTCAAGTGATCCAGCGAAAGTTCCCAAAGAGCTCTCAGAACGAAGGATTTTTATAGGGAGAAGAACGACCGCAGGCTAGTCTGGTCTCTAGTGAGAACAGTAGGTTTTGGGCTGGAGACAAAGCTTCCGAAAGGTCAGAATTTACATGATTGAATTATATGCCGAATTGACAATAGTATGGCCGGTATGTAGATGCAGCCAGCTCGGCCGTTAAGTGCCTAGCTCGCCAGGGTGTTCTCTCAGGCAGAGAGTCCTTTTGTTAATTAAGGTGTTCGTTTCAGGAGGTCTCCCCCTGAAGCGGATCTGGCAATATCTGGTGTTTGAAAGGAGCAACAAGTATCATCCATGCCTAGTTTCACGTTTGTTCGGCGGGGCCTCACAAACACTTGGCTGGTGGCAGAAGGCCGAATTATAATATCAAAAATGATATCTTTGGTTCATCAAAGCCAGGTCAGATCGCGGTGGTAACATATGTGTTTATTTCCTTGATTTCACCCTGCACTTATTCCCCAGATGGGAAAGGGGCAAATAAAAGCACAAGAGTCCATACTGGATGTATGTAAGGAACGACCGTGATATCTTTTAGATATACTCTGTCTCTCCTTTCTCCATGATGCCTTTTATTATTCGTAAGTTGCATCTGCTTCCCTTGCAAGAAGATAATACAAAGTGTGTCCTACCACATCAGTGCTGCCAACTTTATTGTTGTGTTGCTTCTTTGAGTGTTCTCAGACTGTATGTTAATTTCATGTGCAAAATTCAGTGAAACTATATGAAAAATTCTAGTCCTCATTGTGCTGAAGACAGACCTGAAGTGGGCACACAATGCCTGGTGAAATCACAGTTGCAGGGAAAGCATTATATACTTCTTGATTACCATGCTGTGAAAATTTCTTTCCTTCTTTACTCAGAATAGAAGGAGAATAATGCAAAGTAATCAAATGCATGCAGATTTTCTTAATTTACACAGAATTTATTTTATCTTAGCACATAACTATCTCTGTTTTCAGTCCAGTGTATACAAATCCCTGCTCCTTTTAAAGGTGTCTGCAACCAAATTCTAAGTGGCAGTAACTCCACATCCAGCATAACCTTTGGCTCCATCTTTGCCATTGCTCCAAATGCTCCCCACTCTGGACTGAACATCCTTCCCCCTCCACTCCCAATTATTTCCCATCAATCCGCCTCTTGTCTTGTTAAACCTACACGACCCCAAGGTGCTAACCCTCATGATTTACCCAATGTCTTCCCTCACACCCTGTTACAACCACGCAGCTGCTCTCTTTAGACTTTTTAAGTTCAGAAGGAGAGTGATATGTAAAGAGAAAGGCATAGAGGGGGAACCAAGGCCTGGTGACAGAAAGGAAAGACTTATGGAAAGCTTGGTTGGTTCTCAGGTTAAGTGCTTCATTTTCAACACAGCTCAGACAGCAGCCATGCTAGTCAACACAGCATGGTCTGGGCAAGAAGCTCAGAAACACTACCTGTAGCAGGGATTACACCATAAAATAATGCAAGTGGTATGCCCTTAATGCTTGAGGCATGTATCTGATTGCAAACACAAGTGACTAGGTATCACTCAAAGTGCAGTAAAACAAAGCTATGGCATCAAGCTGTAAAAGAGGCCCAGTGCCCTGTTAAAAAAGAAGAAGAAGAAGAAGAAGAAGAAGAAGAAGAAGAAGAAGAAGAAGAAGAAGAAGAAGAAGAAGAAGAAGAAGAAGAAGAAGAAGAAGACTTTCCGTCTCTAATTTGAAGACTTTCATTTTGGGCAAACTGCCAGAGGAGGGTGCTCTGTCGTTAGCCGAAAATCCTTCCAAGTAGGATAGATGGAACAAAGAGGAATCCTCTTTACCTTATTGTGACAAGTGCCTCTCTGGTTTCTTTTCTGCCTGTGTCCCATTCTGTCACTCCCCTGTTCTTTTATAATGGCAGGACAATGATCTTGTCTAAATGATTTCACAGGCTTTTGTTCAGGCACTCTACTTTTAACATTTCAATTTTGTCATTTTGTTGTTACACAAAAGGTGCACTTGTACAGTATAATGTTGCCAGAATTATCTCAATGAGGAGTAATAGCTTTAATGTTTCTTTCCCCCTTTCCTTTTTAAAAAAAATCGTTAACAACTACATTATCCATGGCTTGATCAACATCTTGGTCTATCTCCCAAGAAGGCCAACGCAGAGCTTTGAATCTATCTAATAAAATCATCTATTAACTGCAGTCTCTCAGCACTGTAACTGAAAAACTTCTAGAATATATCTGAAGACAACAGTGTAGGCTACATTTTAAGAGCAGCAGGCAATGTGCTGGTTAATCTCATGCACCACCCATAAACGTCTTAGTAGGTTTGGTTCTCCTATGTTAGCAGTCTTGAACTGCTGGCTTAGGAAGCTTCTGGAGGACTTCCTTACACATGTAGATGATCACTGGGGTTGTCAAGTCAGGACTATCCCAGGTCTTGAGATTTCAGGGCCAAACCTTGAGACCAAGAGGTGATCCCTTGTGATGTCAGAGTGATGGCCCTGATGATGTTACAAGAGGATTTCACAAGGGGACAGGCCTTGGTGATATCATGAAGCATGATTGCATTAAGCATCAACTACAGTTGCACAGAGTATGCCATTCGAACAAAAACACCGAGGCCATTTCTGCACAGCCATGTCCACCAGCCACAGTGATAGGTGATCACAGTTCCAGGAGCCGTGCTTTCACACAACATTATGGGCAACCTGTCGCTATCCTGCTGCCAACTGCCCTTAACCTTTCCATATCACACCCTATGTCAATAATGGAAAAAGTCTGTTATTGACTGCCTAAAGTGCGACCATCCCATCACCTGATGGTGTGCAGTTCCTCCATTGCACCAGCTCCCATCGTCAGTCCAGGAACCCTGATGCATGGATGCACAGATGCATCCAATGCCACCCACTAGGAAAAAAGCCCCCCCCCCAAAAAAGTGACCAATCAGATGCTGTGGGATGGGGAAAGAGTGAGGAGGAAGTATCACTATGGACACCATAATGTGGAAGGATCAGCGGAGTTAATGCTGCTACTCCTCCACCACTGAGGAACTTATGTGGAAAGGAGTGGTGGTAAACTGCTCTTGTCCTGGGATCATCCCAGGAGTGAGGTGAGGTGCGGAAATAGTGTATACAAATATACACACCTTTGAAGTCAGTGATCTTGTGCTGAGATTCCTCCTCATTGCTCTGAAGACAGGAGAGGGCAGGCTCTGAGGTTTAGGAATCCTGATAATAACTTCCTGATTTTTATAAAAGCCAACTGAGGCTTGCCTATTCACTTTTGCTGATGACTCAAACCGATTTCATCTTTACACTGCTCTCATTTAGCTTTGCCCTGCCCTCCGCTGTAGTGGAAACAGGGGCTGGATCTAAGAGTATCCTTCTGCCAACAGTACCAGTTCCCCCCTTCTTCCTTCAGCCCCCTGTTCTCAACCCCAAATCTGCTCAGGGGAGGGGGAGAACACGGAAACATAGATTAGGGCACTGTTAAAATGCCTGCAGGCAAAACATGAGAAGATAATTCTCATTGTGTCACTAGACATCAGTTTGCATAATCTGTCCTTGGATTTCCTACCACTAGCATGTGTGTGTGTGGGTGTGTGTGTGTGTGTTCAAGTTGCCTGTTGGCTTATGGCAACCCCATGAATTTCACAGGATTTTCCTAGGCAAGGAATACTCAGAAGTAGTTTTGTCAGTTCCTTGCTCTGAAATATAGCCTACAGCACTTGGTGTTCATTGGCAGTCTCCCATCTAAATACTAATCAGGGCTGACCCTGCTTAGCTATCAAGATCAGACAGGATCTGGTGCCTTGTATTTAGGCCAACACCACTAGAGTACATCAGCTCAAAATAAATTACTTAGTTAATATCCATGCATGTTCAAATGTTGAAACATTCATGACTTCTGCCTCCTCTTGTTCAATGCCACCTCACTTACACTGGGGAAATTAATGGTATTTTACAGTGGAGGCTGGTGGCTCTGATGTCACTGGGATGGTAAACTGCTCCACGTTTTAATCCAAATTTTGAAAGAGCAGTCCTAGGTGTTATTTTGAGGATAGGATTCAGCACCTTTAATGTTCATTTCTTTAAAAATTTACTGCTCCACTAAGCTCAGAGCACGATCTCCAGTGGCATTAGCTACTCACTAGGGAGCTAGCTTGAGTACAGCTGGAAGAAAGCTCACGCTAAATCTGCCTGAAGATAGTTAAGAATAGCCCCACTGGCTCAGACCTAAGATCTGTTCCTCCAGTGCCTAGAGGGAGCTCACAAGCAGGACATACGGGCAACAGCCCTGTCATGTTCTTGCTCCCCCACAGCTGGTGTTGAGATATAATACTGAAAATCCTGAAGGAACCACTGAGCCATTATAACTAGTAGCCACTGACATTCATATCCTCCATGAATTTTTCTACTCTCTTTTGAAAGCCATCCAAGTTGATGGAAACCATTACAGCTTGAGGTAGCATGTTCCATAGTCTGACTGTGCGGTAGTGCTGGAGTATTCTAAAGCTCCCACCATTAGCTTCCTTGGATGGTCCCAAGGTCTTATGCGAAGAGGAGAAGCTTTGGCACTCCAGATGTTTTGCACTTTAACTCTTCCTCTTCTCCCACCTCCAAACAACAACCACAGCAACATGGGATGGGGATTATCAAGAGCATGGCACACATTTAACCTATTCTCTTTTCTCACTGAAAATCCCACATGCTGCTTTCCACTGAAAATTTCTCCAAAAACTTGCTAATAATATGAAATTTACTGGCAAACAGTAAAGTTCAATGCACAATGCAGTTTTGTCCTAATCCATGATGTAGTCCCCAATGGACTGTAAGACACTATGTCTGTAATGTCAGTAGAAGGGTGGAAAATTGTGGGCCTCTGAAATTGTTGGCCTGCAGTTCCCATCATCCCCAACAGTTGGGCATACTGGTAGAAGATGAATGAAAGTGGAGGACAATAGTTTCTGGAGGACCATACACTCTCCCTTCGTGTCTCCAAAGAACATTTCTTCAAGCGCAAATGTTTGATTTGCCTTCAGCCTTGATGGAGGAGGGATGAGATCTCCCTTTGTCATAAGTCTGGTGAAAAATACAACAAGCCATAATTTCTGATATTTGTTTGAAGCAGTGCAAATTAACCGAAGACTATGCAAGAGAATATCTGATTCAAATTATGTTCATCTACAGACTTTGCAAAAAAAGCAAGAAGAAACAATACTCTGACTTGTATAATATGTCAAGGACAACAGTGTCAGAGAGAAACCACTAGAGAATCAGAGAGACTATTACTTCATCTGCTTTCTACTTGATTCTTTGATTTTTTTGTGACTGTTCTGTACTCTTTTTTCCTGGCTACACCATGGTGAAACCTCCCTCTTTCTTTCTTTCTTTCTTTCTTTCTTTCTTTCTTTCTTTCTTTCTTTCTTTCTTTCTTCCTTCCTTCCTTCCTTCCTTCCTTCCTTCCTTCCTTCCTTCCTTTTCCTTCCTTGTTTCCTTCCTTGCTTCCTTTCTTTCTACCTTTTCTGCTGGTCGCATCATGGTCTAACCATTTTCCAAAACAAATTTGAAAGTAAAAGTGAGAGTAAAACCTTTAAGAGGCTTGGGCATAGATGTCTTGAGAGTGTCTGGGATAACAGAAATTCAGAATAGAAGATGAAGACGAGAAATTTACCTTTCTGAACATGCAGTCCATTATCCTAGCACAATTCATATGGAAAGCATTATTGTTAGAAAGAAGGACAAAGCCACCTAAACTGTAAACTTTTTATGAGCTCCTACTGAAGAAAATGTGCATAATATCGGGCTGTATTCTTTCATGAATCCTATTACATTTGTGAGTACAGCAACACCCAAATATGAAGGATGTGTGGGTTCTAACTAGTTAACTTTCTCACTGTAAAGGAGATCCACTGGATTATGACACTGATCTCCTCTCCAGCTTTAAGAACTTGTGTCATCACTTCCATTCTTTTAGATCAGTTCTGCTTTTGTTTTGATTTTCTAAATAATCTCATTGGCAGTGAAGGTAAGCAGTTCATGTCCATTTAAGCAGAGTACTTTGCAAAACAGTTCAATTCCTTCAAAAGTTGGAGGCGAAAAGGCCTTGAACCATCTGAGCTGCCAAATCAAATGAGAACGTCTCACAAAAATGCCATTTTCTTTGCCAATCAAGATGCATTTTACAAAGCCTGGAGTGCTTGATATACCTTAGGTACATACAGTGACAGTATAAGAAAGATATCTTAGGGAGTATTTTTGCTAGCAGGCTAAGGGGAAAAAAACAGCCTAGCTTATAATTTACCATCCAAGTAGAATAATAAAATTAAATGTACACTTCAGTCTCGTATCATGTGAATACTTTATTTATTTATTTATCTGAATGTTTTATTTTCAACATACATTTGGGGAATTTGACCTGAAGGGGTATGCATGCACTGATTTTCTTTGTTTTGTTGTCATCATGAACCAAGTAAGAGGGTCAAGGAATTCAAACTTTAAGGTCAAGAGGAAGAGCTTCTTCTATGAACCAAGAGAAGTGCAATTCTGTGATCTTGTATTATTTCTCATTGCTGTTATATGTCTTCACGTTGAATCTGACTTATGGTGACTCTGTCACTTTCCTAGCAAGATGAAGTGTACTACTGCCATCTTGATAAGCTGAGAGTGTGTGACTTGCTCAAGGTCATCCAGTGGGTTTCCATGGCACAGGAGGGATTTGAATTCTGGTCTCTGAAAGTCCTAGTTTTATGATGCTATACTTACCAGTATACTTCATCACTACCTAACCCCATCATTCCACAGACTGATTCACAATTGTTTTAGAGAATATCTTATCACTGTTAGCCATGGTTGGATTCTAGGACTTGATTAATTACACTTAATTATATTCTGGAACCCCCACCGACCTGTTGTTGTTGTGTGCCTTCAAGTCATTTCTGACTTATGGAGACTCTAAAATGACCCTATCATGTGAATTTCATGGCAAGACTTGTTCATAGGGGGTTTGCCTTTGCTTCCCTCTGAGGCTGAGAGAGTATGACTTGCTCAAGGTCACCCAGTGGCTTTCCATGGATGAGGAGGGATTTAAATCCTAGTCTCCAGGGTCATTGCCCATTGCTTAAACTGTTATGCCATGCTGGCTCACTGCAAAAGATTTACGTCCTTCAATTGCCTTATAGAAGAAATCAGTCAAGGCTAAAAGACAGTGAACAGTGGTTAGTCTACTGGTCAGTACTGGTGTATAAATGTCAAATAGTCATACATAATCCAGACCATAATGTCAACAGATCTTCATTTATCATGATTCCATACTTGATTTTAGGATCTGGCTCACATCATGTTTATATTGACCATATATTTAAAGACCTATGTGGCTTTTTTTGAAAGCTTCACAACATTTGGTCCCCATCCTTCCTCTCCTCAATGCCATTACATCCTTTTCCGAGTTCATTCATCTCTAAAACATCAGAAGCCTTACTATTTCCATTTATAATGTAATGTCTTTGTTGATAACTTTTTCTAGTAATTCCATTATCGCAAATCACAGGGTTGCCAAATATTCAAGGATCAGAAGATCACGAGTTGACAAGTAGCAGATGTACATAAGAGGTTTTAAATGACATACATTTATCCCCCTCATCATTCCTTTCTCTCCCCCACCCCCCACACTACAAAAGTACCTATTTCACAAAGCCAGGCATAGTTTATAACAGGGAGGGGGATTCTCTCCTGCTGCAGCCACCATTTGGACAACATTTTTATTCACAGAAGAATCAAGAGAAATTAAAAGAGGAGAATTCTGAGAGGTTTCAGACAAGCAGCTTTCATTTAAGGACAGAAGTTTTCAGCTAAAATGCAAAGCATAATTGGGACGTCTTTTGAGCACAGCAAAAGCTGTAGGCAAACCAAACGTTTTCTTTGTAATACCACCACTGTAGGCTTGTTTGAAACATTATAACATCTTCATACTGTAATTATCGCCTTTGTTGTTTTGTGGATTCCAAAGATAATAGAAGCTGTTTGAAAAAAAATTACACACCACCAACATATCGCATACGAAACAGAGACTCCAAGTTATGGACAAAATTACCCAGTTTGATTTAAAAATAACAGCCACCCACAACTTAAGACACAATGGTAGAAATATGAGTAGCACAGCATAATATCCAGAGATATATCAGGTCAAGGGGCACTGCTAGGCCCCCAAGAATTGAGACGCACAAAGAACAGATCCCCTTCTTAAAATGCTTCTCTGTGCTCATACTGCATCAGTTAGGATTATTAGAATTACCTGCACAGAACCTGCATTAGAGAAGAACCTATGAACAAGAAATGAGTAATGAACAGTGGGAACAAATGGACTCCTTCACTGTGCGGCTGTACCTGAAACTGCCCTCCTTTCCACTATGCCATCTGCAAATGGTCCAACAGCCGGATTTGTACATCCGTGAGTGTCTGTGGCACAGGTGTTGCAGACTGCATTTGCCAGCTAGACAACCAGTAAATAGATTGTGTGAGGGCTCTGTTCCTCCTCACACACCTTCCAAGGGCAGGGGGGAAAGATCACCTACAATTAATTGGTAGAAAGAGAGAAAGGAGCCCTCGCCATGTTCTCTTATAGGTTTGCTCTTCTTCACCACCTTGCTGTTTGGCTTCATCCTTTGAGGTGGACAGAGAGGCAGATGTGATATCTGGCAGGCTTTCAATTTGTATTCCCCACTCCCCTGAAGGTATACATCAGAGATTTCACAGAGCAGAATCTCCTTTTGACAGTCTTTGGAATTAGAGATATGCATTAAACACCGAATGGGTGCTAGCAATATTTAGGGGAAAAAATAGCAGCTGCTTTGTAAACCTTTCGCTTTGAATTAAAGTGTTCGTGGTGATCTATTAGACATATGTGACAGTATTCTCCCAGTATCCAGATTCTACATGCAGTGGGCCCATGGTAGCCACTAGGGTTTGTTCCAGGACCTGTGGATACCAAAATTCGTGGATGCGTAAGTCCCATTATGTACATGGGTGTAGAAAAATGGCATCCCTTATATAAAAAGGCAAAATTAAAGTTTGCTTCTTCAATTTTTAAAAAAATATTTTCAAGCCATGATTGGTTGAATCTGTGGATACAGGATCTGCAAATAGGGAGAGCTGACTGCATTCAAGACACAAGTTGGAAAATTTAATTCATGAACTCTACTGTGATGGAGACTTGAGTCAACTGACATGGACTAAAGTCAGACTTAAGTCACTTCAGTGACTCAAGTCGAACTTGACTTGGAAATAAATGATGCACTTATTCAACTTGACTCAAGACTTGTATATTTTTAGTAATTGACTTGCTGGTCTTGGTTCAGTAACATAACACATTCATCCAGAAACCTTACAACTTTGAACAGCGCTTCCATCTCTTTCTGCCTACTGGTAACATGGCAACCTGTCTCAAGCCCAAAGTGTGGGTGCATTTCTCAGAGGAGAAAAGCGAATGGGTTAGGAAATGGACTTGAGACAGGGTTGAGATCTGCTCAGCAGCCTGGCCCCACTGCATATCGGAGGAGCCTTCTAAAACTTTTCCTAAGAGCAGAAGGCAAGATTCACCCCCAGAGTGTAGGGCACATTTTTCAGAGGGGAACAGTAAACGTGTTAGGCAATGGGCTTGAAGAGGAAGGATCCTTCTTTCTAAAGCTTTTGAAGCTTCAGCAATGGGGAGTAAGAAGGAACCTATTCCCCACATCTGAAAAATCCTCCAGTTTCAGAAATGGGAAGTAAGAGCAGCACGGCTGACATATGCACAACGTTGGAAAGATAAAATAGATATTCAATTAGATGAATGGAAAACAAAAATGTTAGATATGGTAGAGAGTGAAAAACTAACTAACTAAAGAACAAAACGGTTCCACATTTTGAAAGAGAATGGAAAAGAATAATGTTTTGGCTAAATCTGTAGATGTCTGTGGATTGAGTATATTGGTATTTAATAAGATATGTATAAAGGAGAAGATAGATTCAACTGGAAACTTTTGATATACAGAAGTGTGGGGGGAATAGAAGAATTATAATAATGATATACATATTAGTGTCTAAATATGCTTTTATGTACTTTGAAAATAATAAAAAAAATATTTAAAAAGAAAAGAAATGGGAAATAAGAAGGATCCTATTCCCCACTTCCAAGGCTGCAGACTCTTTTTTGCCCACTGGCACAAAAGCCTCCAGCTTTGAGAAGGGAAAGTAAGAAGCCTCCTATTCCCTATTTCCAAAGCTGCAGATGGCAAAATCGCAAATATGGAGTGCCAACTCTGCTTAAATTGTTAAAACTGACTTTATTTGACTTTATCCAGAAATTCTGGAATATAGGTTGAGGTATAAAGTTGGCTCCCAGACCTGAGACTTGACTTGAGACTTAACTTGAAGGTGTCTTCAAGGACTTGAGATTTGACTTGAGACTTGAAGGTAGAGACTTGAGATTTGACTTGAAACTTAGACTAAAGACTTAAATACACTGCAAATCTGCTGGTACTGGATTATCTTTCTTCCAAAGGGATGGCAACATCTCACAGCTGGACTGCCTTGTCTCAAGAAAATCTGTGGCCAGGCAGGGAGAATCCACTGCCTTAAACATTTACAGGGATATTAGCTTATGCCTTTGGAATATATGGTGTTACTTTTTAAAGTGATGGATGATGATGCAAAAGAGTGAAACAAAAGAGAAGAAAGACATTTTTGCAGCTACTAATGTGTCTGAGTGCTTTCTTATTGATACACCTTATAGAAAAATATGTATATTATTATCTGCCCAAAATCCATCAGTATAAAAAAGAAGACGAGAAAGAGCTCTCACTGGATGATGGAGCAGACAAGAACAACTGGCCTACTGAAATCCATGTGTGGCAGATTATGTTGGATTCATACACTTCTACAGTTAATACATGTTGCTGGGGAATACAACTGGGAGGGTGTTATTACGTTCATGTTCTGTGTTTGTGATATTTGAGTAGATAAGCCTTTAGTCCAATCCATTATGGCTCTTTTTCTTTTCATGCATTCTTATAGCACTGTTGTCATGTGAAACCGATCTTTAAAGATGGAGAAAGATGTTGCATTTACTTCTTTTGTGTAAAGTAGATACATCTCTCTCTCGCTCTTGCACTCTTTCTCACAGAGAGAGAGAGAGAGAGATTCTCTGTTTTGATCTCTTGTTATCATGCACATACTCTAGGGAGTCTTGGTTCAGTTGTGTCTGATCTGAAATCAGTGTTCATGCAAAGGTAATTTTGTTTTCACAAAAATAAAGTTACATCACCCCCCCCCCAACATTTCAAAGATGAAAACTGGGACATGTGTAACCAAGCAACATCAAGTGTGGCCAAGATGGCAAACCCTGCCTCAAGCCCATTGCCTAACCCTAATAAGAAAGAACACACAAGATAGCTGCAGCAATTTGATTTTGCCTGAGCTTACTGGGAAGGACAAGACTCATCTTGCCCTTGGTGCAGTTTGCAGCAATTGAAGTAAGCTTGTGATAAAGCAAAACAGTGGAAAGAGAAGGGAAAAACTGAGACATTTTAAAAGTAGCTGAAAAAGTGGGATGACAAAGAATTAATTGGGACTGTCTCTGCCAAATCAGGAGACTTGGAGAGTAGGGCCATTTCCGCTTCGGGCTTTTAGAGTGCTATTATTCCACTTTCAACATCCTATGGAATCCTGGGGTTTGCAGTTTAGGGAAGGGCCTTTAGAATTCTCAGCTGGAGATCTCTTTGGCCTCAGTCAACTACAAACCCCGGAATTCCACAGGATGTTGAAAGTGAAGTAATAGCACTATAACAGTGTAGTGCAGAAACGGCCTAGGTCTCATTACATTCCTGCTCTTTCACCCTACTGTATTACAGCCCCTTTTAACTGCCATGTTTCTATTCTATAAAATCCTGGGATTTGCCATTTAGGGAGGGGCATTTAGAATAGTGAGCCACAGAGATCTCTTCTACCTCATCAAACTGCAGATGCAAAGATTCCACAGGTCACGTCCATGGCAATTAAGGTAGAATCATATATAACTATATATATAACTATGAAGTATGAAAGGGTCCTGCTTTTCAGAGGTAGTCACAACAGAAGAGACACAGCCACAAGGAAGAGACACAGCCACAGTGAAGCTAGTGCAGTGGCCCTTTCCTCATGGGGGAGGCCGACACGGGGCAGCGCACGCAGGGGCGGAGCTTACCTGGTAGTGGGTTGCTCCATCCCTGTGGGGAGCGCGGTTTCACCACTCTATACGCCACCGAATTTCGGCGGCACTCGGCAGCATTCAGCGGCGCCCAAAATGGCGGCTGGCGGCTTCCGGCGGCGCTCCACCAATCAGGGCAGCGCGCCAGCCAGAAGCCCGCCCCCGGGTAGATCTGCAGGGACACGCTACCGCGTCTCTGCAGTTCTTCACCGGGGGCTGCCACAGAGCAGCATGGGCGAGTTTCATAAAAACCACTTGGGAAGGTTGTTTTTATAAAACTCGCAGCGCCACTCCCACGGCTGTGTTAGAGCAGTTTGAGGTATAGAGCCTCACCTTTTCCAACTGCACTAGCACACCCCGCGGTGAAGAAGACCTCCTGGAGAGGTCGCCCTAGCATGGGCAATATGCCCGTGTGGAAAGGGCCAGTGAAAGGCCCGGTTGTCCTGATTAATGTCACTAACATTTTTAATTTTGTTAACTTGGGATACAATATGAGTAAAGTGTGACAGCTGGAGAGAGGAATCTCTGGCCAGAGGACCTCATTGGCCTCTAGAGGGTCCCCCTATCCAGCCATGGAGGTTCCTTTCAGCCTTGCCTCCCTCTCCAAGTCATGCCCCTTCCCAACTAGCTGAGAAAGGAATGTCCACTATCCCCAGTCCCTCTGTACAAGCTAAATAGGGGTCCTCACACTGTTTTAACATTTCTTTTAAAATCCAAGAACCACTTTTTATAAACCAGAAGTAGACTTCTAGCCTCCTTCTTTTTTTGTGCTTTGGGCACTTTGTAGACTTTTATGGACAGAAACTTGCCACCGAGGCCCATTATTGTTGCCAATAATTATATACTACTTCCTCCTCAAGAAACTCAGAATATAATACATAGTAACTAATTTTTCCAGATCTCAGGGCCTGGACTCTCTTCTCTAGTCCTCAGGGCAAAGTGGAAGAATATCAGGGTGACAGTGTTGTCTTTAAAAGTGTGTGTATGTGTGTGTGTATTTTCCTTATTAGTTAGACTTGGTGTTACACTCTGTGCAATTGTGATTGATGCTCATTATGGCTGATGCTTAACTACATCATCAAGGCCCATGTTCTTGATATCACAAGGGGTTATCTGTAGGTCTGAGGCTTTGGCTCTGAAATCTCAGAGCTTAAGAAAATCCTGACCTGGCAACTCCAGCAGTAATAGCATATTTTGTTCTCACAACAACTCAGTGTAATAAGTTAGACTGAAAAAGAATACTGGTCCAAGGTTGCATGACAGCCTTGAACCAAAAGTCCACTTGCAAGTTGACTGCTATGTAATCCCTTTCTTTTTAGAAACCTTAATTTCCTTGATGATGCTTACCTTGGAAATGGCCATGGGAGAAACTAGCAGGCTGAAAGACTGCTTAATGTGCTGTGACTGATAGGTAATGAAAGCAAGCCATCAGTGTGCATTTCTGTGGGGAAGGAGTAAGGATGACACCTTTCAGGGTGGCTGCCATGACATCTGGCTGTTCTGTAAACACTTCTGCAAACACTTCTGTTCTGCAACACTTCTGTGATATAGGTTTTGATGGGTGAGAAGAGACAGTAGCTGTGGAAGTAACCTGTTGCCAGGCCTGTGAGGGGAGTGACTGGCTTGCTGGGAATGAGCCACTAAACATTAGTATCTGCCCAGCCCTTTGGACTTCAAAATGTTCTCATCTTATCAGCAGTACCAAATTGTGATTTGCCATGAACTTCACTTTATCAGGTTATTCCTCTTGTCAACTGCTGAAATAGATTAGTGGTTAACTCCACTTTAAGGAGGACATGTTGTTAAACTGCAGGAATCAGCGTTTCTCACCATTGCTATGTTGACAAAAGCGGATGGAAATTTCAGTTCAACAACATCTGAAGGGCCACATTATTCCTCCACCAAGTTCTAAAGCTTCCTTTTTCTGGCATGTTGTTGCTGTGGTGGTGGTGGTGGTGTTGATGGTGGTGGTGGGCCTTCCAGTCATTTCTGACTTATGGTGATCTAAGATGAACCTAACACAGGGTTTCTGAGACTGAGAGTGTATGATGTGCCCAACGTCACCCAGTGGGTTTCTGTGGCCAAGCGAGGAATTGAACCCCTGTCTCCAGGATCATAGTCCAACACTCAAACCATTACACCACTCTGGCTCTTTATTGCTTAACAATGGGTGTTTTGCACAATATGTTCATTCAGATCCACATAACTTATGACTCACTAAGCCAGAAGTAGCCAGCCACCAGCCATGCATTGTGACTGCTGGGTGCTTGACAAACCTTTTCCCCCCTTGATCCAGGGGAGGTGGGGATTCTGGAAGTTGTAGTCCAATGAAGTAACTTTGCCAGGCTTGAAGTTAGAGTAAATAAAGAGGACGTTCTGCAGAACCTGACTGGCTCAGGCCAAAAACTGTTCTAGTCTACTATTTTGCTTCCCAGATGTGAACAATTAGGCAACTCTGGGAATACCACAAGTAGGTATTTTGCCTTTTAGCAAATGGCACTCAGAGATTCACTGAACATGCAGGTTCAATTGGCCATCACAACTAATACCCATTCTGTTCCAAGAATCTGCCTAAACACTTTTAAAGGCATCTAATTCCTGAAAGGGTTCATAATTCCTATACAGTGCACCCCCTTCTGGTGTGACCTATGCATGCACAAATGCAAGGTCATGCAAAGTGTCATGTTCCATTATGGTAAATGGATGTGATGGGCATGCAACTACACTGCCACAGATTGATTACAATGGGATGCGACACTCACATTTTTTGTTTTACACGAAGGTTTCTGGAACAGAACCCCCATATATACAACAGTCACACTGTATTCTTCCAGAGCTTGTTGTAGGTAGAGAAGGTAATCATGTTTAGATTTCAATGGCCAGAATCCTCATGCTGACTGAGAATTCTGTGCATGATACTCCAAAAAGTGACTTATCCAAGTTCTATTTTTCCCCCCATTGTAAAGATACAAGTATAGTAGAGTTGGGCTTTTTATCATTGTTTCTCCACTCATTTTGTGTAGAGTGATACCATTTTCTTTGTTTGTATCTGTGTGTTGCTCCGAGCACTGGATGAGAGACTGACTATCAACAAAAGGTGTTTTGTTTTCTCACCCACAGCTGCTCTCTCATTCTCCTGGCAGGCTCAGAACGTCTCACAGTTTGCTCCCCTATTACCAGAAACTTTTGCCCCCTCTCTCCCCACGTTCCACAGTGACTCTTGCTGCTTATTTTGGAATTCCACTCATCAAGCATTTGTATTTAGTAGACTTTAGTAAGGAAGCAGTGCTATTCTTGCCAAAACATTAGTTTTGCTTTAAAAAAGTCAAGACTCCTCTCTTCTGACAGGCCTTCCCAGACTAGTACTTCCACTGCCTCCCACCAACTGTCTTGTTGTTCTTTTAATAGTTGATTGTTCTTAATTGTTAATTGTTGTGTGTTTTAGGGGGTTGGTTTTAGGTGGGTTGGTGGGTGGGGAGGATTGGGTATGTTTTTAATGTTTTTAATGTAATTAATGTATTATTGTTGTTCACCACCTCAATCCATGGGGAGAGGTGGGATAAAAATAAATTTATTATTATTATTATTATTATTATTATTATTATTATTATTATTATTATTACCTGGCCTCCTAAGAGCATGAATCTATCAGAATGTAGAGAATTCTCCTAGGCGAGTCAGAACCTTGGGAGCTGTTTTATCCTGTAGTATCTCTACCAGCTTTCCCCACTCCAGCACTCTCCGGTTGTGTTGGGACTACAGTATCTCAACCAGCCATGCTGAGTAGGTCATGGGAGTTCTTGTCCAACACATCTGGCACCTGCACAGTTGGGAAAGCCTGATTTACACTGACAGGGAAGGACTCTGCACAGACTTGGGGTCTTTCATTATAGCATGATGACTCTAGTTTAACTACGCAAATAAGCCTCTGTAAGGCCTTCATTCTTCCTGCAGTACAGTAGATGGATTCTGCTTTTCTACCCATTCTGTTTTCTGACAGTGCTCTAGTCCCTAACCTTATGACTTTTGCCCTGTATAATTTATATATATGCATAAAGAAATCAGTTATTAAAATTAAGGCTCTCTATTCATCCCTCTCAATACACACTTATGGGGACACCAAGGCCTAAACAGGAGGTGTTCCCTCCAAGGCGTTTAGCAGATAGGGAAGTCATAATCTGGATAGCGGTCAGTGTGTGGGGAAAGGGTTAAAGCCTCCTTTGCCCTTTGCCAGGACCCCCATCCAGAATGGGCAATGAAGTGGGGATCTGTCATCTTCTTTAAAAGTCATTCTCATGATTGTTTCTTTTGTCCCATGGTGTAATGTCTAGTTTGTCCTAAAAGTTTAATATCTAGACAATGGGTTCAGATGGAAATTTCTTCTCAGTAGACACACATCTGCCAAAATCCTGCATCAGAAGACATAAACTTCTAGTCACAGAAACTATGATATGTCCCCCTTTTCCTTCCTACAAAAGTCACCTTCTTCCTGTGGGGTGCCAAACCTCCATGGCCATGTAACAGCTGATGGAAAACGCAGGGTACTTGAGAGGTATCTAGCTGTGTGCCTATAATCAGTCACATGACAATTATGTCATTCTGTGGACCTGAAGGAGACCAGGGGATATCAAAGGAAGCCTGTGTTCTTCTGCATCTGGCTAAAGGTATACAGCCAGACACTTGCTTGATACCTCCCACTCTCCACAAGCCCTACTCATGGGCCAGCAGGGAGGTCTTCAGAAAGAAAGTGAGTCCTGCATGGCTTTTGGCTGTTGTGTGAAGGAGGCAATAAATTCCTGCCTTTTTAATGACTGAACAGTTGACAGGTGCAACTTTCACTTATGGCTATATTTATCCATAACAAGATGCCAGACATGGGACTATATTATAGAAAACCACATACTTGAAGACTAAGGACCAAACAAAAGATGTGACAGATACATCGTATTTTAATTTAATAAAATATCTACCCCATTCATACAAAAAGCACAAATTGTACCTAATTTTTACATGAAAGAGTTCATGTGGGCAAGAGGTTTGATCTCTTCTCATCTGAATGCCCCTTTTGATATAAAACTTGGTCTAGGGGGATCATAAACTGTGTGGACCCCACAAAGCTGTCTTTGCTGTCTCAGTTTTCCGTTGGACCTTATGTCACAAAAAAGTATCAGTGAAAAAATGTTTTATTCCCAGAAGCCTCTGTGGGGAGCAATTCTGTTTCTGAACAAACCTTCCTTCTGCCTACACATTCAAAAATTTAAAAATTAAAAAAAAATTAAAAAAAATAAAAAAATCTGGAAATGGCTTTCTGGCCACTTCTAATTTAGAGAACATTTTGAGAAAAACCATGACTAAATGGATGGATTTATTTGTATGTAGTGAGACAATTTTCACTCTTGGGGCACAGACAACAACTGGAGGAGGCAGAAAGGTTCGGGGATCAAGCACTGCAAAGGAGGTCTTTGTGGAAAAAAGTTTTCCCCAATTAACAGATTTTAATTAGAAAATATGTTGGTAAGCTTCTCAAAAGCAAATCATTTTAATGTATAATATTTTCCACACACCAAATAGTTGAGCAAACTGAACAACAGCAATGGGGAAGCAAATGCATATTGTGCAAGTCATCTTACTTTGATGATCTGAACTATTAATAAAGTCTAATGAGGTGTGATTTCTCTGCAAACTTGAAATCCACTTGAAATCCCTTCAGCTATGTTATTTTCAAAAGCCAAGATTATTCAATTTGCTTTCTTCTTGAAGAAACACTGAATGCCTGTATGGTATCAACACATGTGTCAAAGTTGAGAATGAATTTTTCACACTCAGCTGTTGATGCAGCAAAGGTGAGTCCAGCAGCTCATAAAGTATACACACACGGAAAGGCTTCCTTCTACATTTACAACGCTTTAGTAAGTTTGTGAAGTGTTAGTGCTGGGATTTTGCAGAATTCTACTACATCCATTTCTTCAGATACCTGAAATGTAGCTGAGATTCTGCATCAAACATGTAGCTATGACACTCCATCTCCCAACCTTGTCTCCTAACTACCATTGTAAAAGCCAGGCAGCTCTACTGAGCAAAGGAGTTCTGTGAAACTGGCAAGTGGCCATGTCTAGCCCTGTTACACCAATGAGCTGCAGTGTGACAAGCAGAATTGCTGTGAGGTCCTATCACAATTCCACATTGCACCACAGCTTGCTAGCGGGAAGTATCTGGAAGTGTCATCCTATAGTGTCCCACTCACCAGTGTTGCAGAACTCCTTTGCTCCATACACTTGTTTGGCTTTTAAGGTAGGTTTTATGGGCATTTGCAGTTTAATGGTGCCACAATAGTAAATGTGAATACAAAACATTTATGAGGTGGTAAGTCTAGTTTATGACATCATAACTGCCTGACAGTGGCCAGTCTGTATTTCTAAATGCTCAATTGCAATGCTAGAAATTTGAGGACTGAAGGAACATTTTAAGGGGGGGAGCAGAATTCTTACAGGGGAGAGCAAAGTTTAAGCCCCTTGCAGATATCAGATGCAGGAAACAAGCACCCAGCTTGCCAGATTTTTACTCCCCACTGATTTAGGCTGACCTACTCTGTTCTTTGGGTAAATAGGACAAACAGTGAGGAAAGCAAACCTGCTTGCCCTCAGAACATCATAGCTTAGCCATAGCTGATATGTCCCTACCCTGGCATCCTAGAAACCAGAAAAGCTCTCTAACCTATGGCTGCTTGGAAATCAGAGGTGAAGGCAGCAAGACTAGCTGGTGGTTTAACTAGGGAGTAAGAAATCTATGTTTGACTCACCGGATGTTTTGAGGACCATAGCTGAAAGATAAGCATTTGATGTCCTTCTCATAGGGGACCCATCACGGTGTTTGAAAGCTTGTTTCCAATTTTTTCCATTTCTGAGCTGGGTTAGGGCTCAGGAGTGTGGAACTTAATACATTCATAGTGTATTCTCATTTAAACCAGACTTTTAAGAAACATGATAGCTGTGAATTTTCAAAAAGAAGCAAATTGAGATTTCAAAATCAATTTTATTTTTTTATCATCCTTTTTTAAAAAAATTCACTCTGCACTACCTGATTTTGGCTGTTCTAAATGCACTTAAAATGAGAAAGTGAGTAAGAGAAATGCTGTATTTTGGAGAATGAAAGACAGATGTGTTTAAGAGTTCAGAAGTAGTTACCTAGGTACTTACTAGTGGAGACTGACAGCTGTGATGTCAGTGAAGCAATGAATCTGTTCCAATTTTTAGTCCTCACTTTAAATCCAAAGGGATCAACATTTTAAAGTCATAAGCTCTATTAAAGTCAGTGGGGCTTGCTTATCAATAGACAAGGTTATCTTGTTTTGCCTACCCTCTCTCTTTCTTCCTCTCTTCCCCCTAAAATATTAGATGATTATTAGTAGCATGATTGTGATTATTTTGGGGATAAGAGTGGATTCAACAACCTGACTCTAAAAAGAATAATAAGAAAGAAAGAAAAAGTAGCCAATGAGAGCAACAGGTGTATAGGAACAGCACATTAAAAACAGTGTGAAATGCTTTGGGGGATAGGGCTTAGTAAAGTATTTTGAGTTGGACTAGAACATCCCCATATTGCTAAGAGCAATACTTTCAAAGGTGTTAAAAGCCAAGTATGCAAGTGCCCTTCCCTTAGAAAATTGAATTTACAACCAGAAAAAAGGTATTCTTATTTGTTAGACATTGCCTGTTTCACGTGACATTCTTGGATTGAGTGGGGTTGATGCTTAATGTATCATGTTGAATGACAAACCCAGAGGCAATCCCTAGGTCTTTCTGATTTTGGCTCTGATATCTCAGGAGATGGCATACTCTTAACCTGGTAAACCTGCAAAAAGGAGCTCCTAGCCAATTATGAATCTCAAACAAGTGTAGCTAGCTGACTATGCCATGTGATTATGTTTGAAGTCCATTGCCTAAGCTGCTTTTAGATACTATTCAAAGCATTTTGCCTGGAAAAATACAATTGAAGTCCAGCTGGAAAAGATAAGGTTGATTATCACATAATTTACAAATACTTTTAGCCTGACTCATGGTCTTTGAAGTAAAAAAATAATCTTGTAGTACTTGGTTTATATACTGGCATATGTCAGTCAACAAAGCCTCTGACAAAGAACCTCCTTTTCACAAAGTCTTCCTACAGCACCCCTCTCCTTTTTCTCCTTGTCCTCTACCTATTTGTATGTTTTAGTAGCATCAAGAGGATGGTGAAGAAAGGCTTCAGGAACACAGGCATTTAGTGCCAGCTTGCAGCATGTCTGAAATAAATAATGCAATACAGCTTAACCTGGGAAAGAATGGGTTTCTGCTCCAGGTGATCCCACTGTAGCTGTGTGTACAGGCAAGGTAAACAGCAACTGAATTCCTTACAGACCCTATGTGAACAGCAGAACAGAAAGAAGAAAAAGGAAACAGGTTGGCCTGCTTCAGTAGCTGTCCCCAGCTTGTTTTTAGAAACATAACACTGTAAGTTTGGCCACCAAAATGGAAATAGCAACAAAAGTAGGAACTGGTGAAAGAAGAAATCCTCGCTGGAAGCAAAGCTCACCTGACCTGATCGTTTCATTTGACAGGTGCATATTGTTATTTTTGAATAAGAAGTACTCTGAAATGTGTTGAAGTATTTTTGTGGTATAGGAACCTATCCCTATTATTTCGATGTTATTTCTGCCCCTGGTAGTAATTTTTTCTGTTGAAGAAATAATGCCTAGAAAGATACCTGCTTCATTTACTGAGATATACCTCTGTATTTTAAGAGACTGGCAGAATGCAGAAAAGTTTTTTGGAGTAGAAATCCCCACTGCAGGTGGCCATTGTTCTAGAACTTAAAATCCAAGGAGAAGGAGAAGTAGTAGTAGCAGTAGTAGTAGAAGCAGAAGTAGAAGTAGTAGTTCTGGACATCAGGATGAAAATTTACCTCATTCTCCACCTACCCAGTCCCAGCCCTTTACTCCTAATTGAAATTATCTTCTTTTTTCCTCTTCTCCTTTATCATCTTTTCCCCTTTCCTTTTGCTTCAGGAAGTTTGATTAATCTCAGTATTTACAGATCCCCCAAGACATTGATATGAAGCTGGACACCTAATTTGTTCTAGTTAATTCCAGTTTTGTTGGAGGAAAGCATTTATTTATTTATTTAGCTGTGAGAGAAAGTCCAAATGGTTCAGAGTGCAATCCATCACTGGTGTTTTCAAGCTAAAAGTTTTCTTCTCACACTCATAGATACACCCTCATGAGTCCTCTGTGAAGTCTATTAATTGTATCCCAGTTCAAGGAGAGAAGCCACATATATGTTTCTCCATCCAAAACCACCAACCAATTCCTCCTTGAATAGTATACTAAAAGCAGAGGCAGCTGGCAGCCATCCCATCAGGAACCAAACAGAATATTTTCTAGTATGCGGTTAGTCACCTCAGGCACCAGATGCCTACCTGCTTTTTAGTGTTCAGGTCTGCCTTACCACTGAGCTACCTGTGCAACATATTTAGCATACAACAGTGATTTCTGCTGCCACTTAAGCGCAATCGCATGCCTATCCATACTGAAAATAATTCTGCCAGGAAAAGAGGATTCATCAACCCTACTGTGATATTTTGGCCCACCACAAGAAATCTTAGGGTCTGGTTTTCCTTCCAGTTTGCAGACACAATCATGCGTTATATCACTGTGTTACCATTTTTACTGGCATGCCAGTGTCCTATGGCATTTTAGGATTTATAATCCCATGAGGTATTTAGAATTCTTTGCCAGACAGCTCATATGCCGCACCAAACTACACATCCTAGGATTCCACAACATGGAACCATGGCAATTAAACTGGTATTCTATAATTGTGTGATGTGAAAGAGACCATAGTGTCTAAATTTGGGTTTATCAACAACATTGAAATGATATCACCAGAGTGGGTGGGGGGATGATGATGATTACTTTTAACACTGCACGAGTGGTTTATGGAGTATGTAAACATTTGTGAATGTGGTGAGAAATACATGAAGATTCTGCAAAACATAGGATTAGTGTATTCAGACACAAAAGATCTCAAGTTTGAAGCAAGGAAGTTAGTTGTAGAAACAGAATCTGCCATATATTCCAGAACAGGAAATCATAATAGCCAGATTTCTTTGATGGCCATCATATGTTGGTGGGTCACTTGGTGAAGCACTGTGGTGGTGCAGGCAAAGAGCACAAGAGTGGAGAACTTGGTACCAACATCTGGGTTTTCATACTCACCTCACAGTGGCAGATTAACACTCTGCTAATTCTACAAATTCTTCTAACATTCCTGGGAAAGGTCTTTCAGAAACCACAATGTTTTCTGTTGTATGCTTTGGATTGTCATCCCACCCATACTTCCTTGGGAATAAACTCCATTGATCTCTGTGGATTTGACCACTGAGTTGGCAAAATGTACTTCTCTAAACCTGATTTGTTGTCTCTCTGGAGACATTTTTACACACACACACACACACAACACCCATATGTTCATGCCTTTGTCCTCAATATCCCAAAGTCAAAATCCATCTAGGACTCCCTTCACCTAAGAACCTGCTGCAGTGGCTGGAACAGTCACTGAATATCAGAAGAGAGAAGACTCAGGTTTTCCACTCCTCAGATGCCACTTACAAGGCCATTCTCTCTCCCTCTTTAGTTTAAAAATGAGGTTGATAATGATAATGTTTCTCCCATAGAGAATCTCCTACTTTTTAATGATACCCATAGTTTCCCCTTTACATAAATGACTAAATCCTCACAGAATCTCTGTCTTGATTAGCACTCCTGCTAGTAAAATTTCACATACTAAATCAGCACCAGCTGTAGCAAGAAAGAATGAAAAGGCAAGTGTAAACGTTCCATATGCCCTACCAAATTGGCATCTGTGTCAGTAACCCTGTGTTCCTTAAACAATTGTATACATACATTCTCCTAAGTGTTGTTGCTCACAGGATTTTGAAAGTGAAATTCCCTTTCTGGTGCTATACCACTGAGATGCTAAAACTAAAAGGAGGGAGAGAAGTGGGAAAGGGGGGAACCCTCCTCCCATTTCCTTTCTCCTATCAAAGCCATGTGGAGCCAAATTAACTGGAATTATCTGGAGTTTACTGTACCTTATCTTGACAGCCACTCAGTGTAACATGTCACAAGCACAATCACATAAGGCTGGGAGTTATTTAGTAACACTATGGTGAGAGTTATTTAGCAACACAACAGAAAAGCTACAGTTTGGAACAGAATTAGGCGAGCCCAAATTAAACATTTCTGAAACCCAATGCTGAAAAATATGTGCACTCCATAACAGCATTGGCCCAGATTGGGCTGGCGTGCCAACCACAGCCATTTCTGGAGGGAGTATCACGTCTCTATTGGATGACTGAAAAATACTTTAGACAGGGCATCCTCTGAAGAAAGTCCAGGAACTCTGGCATGTCTGAATGTTGCTGCAAAGGTGCTGGCCAATTCTTGGAGCCTTGTTCCTATGCAGGCAAAAGGATGCAAACTTGTAATAACCAATTCAAAACAAGCTGTATGGTTTGTGATAAAATTGAGATATAGTTGTCAAGAGCTGTTTTGAAACTTAAAATACAGGCTTCAGGAAGTTTTACATATCAGACTTTTTTGTCGATTTTTTTTTTCAAATTGAAAGCAGACAAGAAAAAAATCTGTGAAAGAGAAGTGCTTATATTTTTAAAAACCACCCCATCGTACTTGGCATTGTCCAACTTGGATTTTTCCAAATGACTTGGGTACATTTTGCTCCAAGACCTTAGCTGTATTTATCTAATAAGCGCTTGCTTGCCGACCAGGGTTGCAATAGCAGTTTTCACAGTAGTTTTGGTGTCAAATTGCCCTTTCCTCAGCAGGGATTGTTAAGCCTTTCTGTATTGTACTTCCAACACACTCAGGAGCTGGAGTTGGGAGATATAACATTTTCTTTGAAGTTTGCATTTCAGAACGCACTGGGATGCAAACAAGCTCCAATTCCTCAGTAGTCAAACAATTCTGGCACACAGGGACTAGGGCTAAATATTGTACCAAATTTTCTAATTGTGTCCTTGTGATATTTATTATACAATGTTAGGTGAAAGCAGATTCTAATCAACACAAAGCTCCTTGTCTAAACAGTGTATCTCTGCTTTGAAGTATTCTATTTGTTGCCTTGGAGTTTTCCTGCAGGGAGCTGGCAAAAAAGTAAAACTGAAAATTCAGAACTTGGAAAAGTTACTTTTTTTGGATCTCAGGTCCCATAACTTTCCAGCCAGCCAAACTCTGCTGAGACCACTCATTCTCTCCAGGTGTATCATGAACACAATCTGTGTAAGCTTCTCAGATGTTCCCAGTAGATTGTGCCCTTGATGATTGTCAGCCATAAGTAGATGGACAGAGTATGTAATATGAAATATATATTTCACTCTTGTACTTGATATCCTTTCTGGTTTTGAATGTCCTTGGTACATTTGATAACAGTAATTAGATATATGACATGAATCCCAGGGGACCAAGACTTCTACCACCATTCCATAATCTTATAGGAGGGCTGAGGGGGTATATTTTTCCATTTCAGAAAATGAGGTATGGGAAAGCCAAAGAGGACATACTTGAGAGTTTAGGGATTTAACATTTAAGTAGAATGAATCTAATAACATGATGAAGCCATCTATAACCAAAATTCATCTAACTCTCACCTTCCCTTTTTGTTGTTGTTACCCAAAGACAGTTTTATTAAAAAGGGCATGCCTTTGGCTTAGTTTATTTTCCCTGTTTCTTCTCATTCACTCTCTGTCACTTCCTCTTCAGCTCATATTAAAAGAACTGGCAGAAGTCATTTCGGAACCACTTGCTATAATCTTTGAGAAATCTTGGAGGACAGGAGAAGTTCCAGCAGACTGGAAGAGGGCAAATGTTGTCCCCATCTTCAAGAAGGGAAAAAAAGAGGACTCAAATAATTATCGCCCAGTCAGCCTGACATCAGTACCCGGAAAGATCCTGGAGCAGATCATTAATCACTTAGAAACCAATGCAGTAATCACGAGAAGTCAACATGGTTTTCTCAAAAATAAGTCATGCCAGACTAATCTTATCTCTTTTTATGATAGAGTTACTAGCTTGATAGATGAAGGGAATGCTGTGGATGTAGCATACCTCGATTTCAGTAAGGCCTTTGACAAAGTTCCCCATGACATTCTTGCAAAGAAGCTAGTAAAATGCAGGCTGGACAGGGCTACTGTTAGTCGGATTTGTAATTGGTTGACCGACTGAACCCAAAGGGTGATCACGAATGGCTGCTTTTCATCCTGGAGAGAAGTGACTAGTGGGGTGCCCCAGGGTTCTGTCCTGGGCCCAGTGCTGTTCAATATCTTTATCAACGACTTGGATGAAGGAATAGAGGGCATGCTCATCAAATTTGCAGATGACACCAAATTGGGAGGGGCTGCTAATACGCCAGAGGACAGGATCAAAATTCAAAATGACCTGGACAGATTGGACTGCTGGGCCAAGGCTAACAAAATGTAATTCAACAGAGAGAAGTGTAAGGTCCTACACTTGGGTAGAAAAAATGGAATACAGAAATATAGGATGGGGGACACGTGGCTGGATAGCAGTACCTGTGAAAGGGATCTAGGAGTCTTAATAGATCACAAGCTGAACATGAGTCAGCAGTGTGATGCGGCAGCCAAGAAAGCCAATGCAATTCTCGGCTGCATCAATAGGAGTATGATGTCTAGATCAAGGGAGGTACTGGTACCACTCTATTCTGCTTTGGTTAGACCTCATCTGGAATACTGTGTCCAGTTCTGGGCAGCCCAATTCAAGAAGGACATGGTCAAGCTGGAGCAAGTCCAGAGGAGGGCAACCAAAATGGTGAGAGGCCTGGAAGCCATGCCCTATGAGGATAGACTTAGAGAGCTGGGTATGTTTAGTCTGCAGAAGAGAAGGTTAAGAGGGGACATGATAGCCATGTTTAAATATCTGAAGGGATGCCATGTAGAGGAGGGAGAGGGCTTGTTTTTTGCTGCTCCAGAGACCAGGACAAGGAGCAATGGATTCAAGCTGCAGGAAAGGAGATTCCACCTGAACCTCAGGAAGAACTTCCTGATGGTCAGGGCTGTCCGGCAGTGGAATATGCTGCCTTGGAGTGTGGTGAGGTTTTTAAGCAGAGGCTGGATGGCCATCTGTTGGGAGTGTGTCGAGGGTGTTCCTGCATGGCAGGGGGTTGGACTCGATGGCCCGTGTGGTCTCTTCCAACTCTACATTTCTATGATTCTATGATTCATGGGAGACAAATTGAAGTGTTACCAAGGAAGAGTTGCAATATTGCTTCCAACATTACCACAGGCATGGCCAACAGTCACATCACCAATTACGTTTCCTGCTACTGAGTTGGATCCAGACTTGCTCCTCTGTGAACAGATCTCCTTCTATTGGTGGAAGGGGCCATGATTGAGTGGAGGCTCTCTGCTGGAGAAGAACAGCATGGTAGTACATTTTTGCTCATGCTGTCTTGCTCTGCATCTCCCAGCACTACTTCACACACTGTTCTGGATAGCCACTGAACTTTTTACAGCATAACTTCAGTGAGACAGCAGACTTTGGGGGAATCAGATGAAAATAGTTTCCCTCTTTTCTCTTCTACCTGCCTCATCATCGAGTTAGTGGCATTCCACTGTCTGGCTCTAGATCCAACCCAGAGAGTCCAGCTACCAGAAATAATGTCCATTAATAAATATGCAGTCATCATTCTCACATAGAATGCTGCCTAGGTATGATGTGATTTGCTATCCATCCGTTATGGAGATGTAGGAGGTGGCATGTATATTTCAAATGATTAGTTTATGTCAAAGGTCATTTCCACCCTACGTTGTTATAGTGCTATTATTCCACTTTCAACAACCTGTAGAATCCTGAGATTTGCAGTTTAGTGAGGGGCATTTAGAATTCTCAGCCAGAGACCTCTTGGGCCTCAGGAAACTATAAACTCTAGAATTCCACATGAGGTTGAAAATAGTATAATAGCATTGTAACAGAGTAGTGCGGAAATGGCCTTAGTCAAGTCATGACTTCTGGAACTCTTGCCAGTGGTACATAGATTAAATCTCTCTATTTCCTCTCCCTTTTCCTGCCTTATTCCTTCCCTCTCATCTGCCATCTACTCTTTTTTTCCTTTTCTCACTTCACACAGCATTCCTTTCCTTCTCTTCTCTTCTCTTCTCTTCTCTTCTCTTCTCTTCTCTTCCCTCTTCTTTTTTACATTTCTATTTCCTCCATGGTAAAACATGTATGTTGTTTATATTGTATGCATTTGTAAAATTTCAGCAAATCCTAAGCAATATAAATTGGCCAATATTACTGCTTCTGCTACCACCAGTAGTGCAACTATAACTACAATTGCTAGTGCTATGGAGGAGGAGGAGGATGACAATGGCAATGTAATGGTGGTAATGAGAATGACTTAGGACCTCAGTCTCGCAGTCTCATATTGAAAACCTCTGAAAACCAGGCAGTCTACTTGAAGTCAGAGAGAAAGATGAAACCTACAGGGATGTGTGTGGCCCTTTATAGACACTCAAAGGAAAATGGAAAACTAAGATGTGACACCCTGAAGTTTGCTAAGTGCATCACCAGTCATAGGTTTTTTTTTAAAAAAAAAAAAAGTGAGAATTTCCACAGAAAGTAAGAAGTTCAAAAGGACGTTAAGACTCTCTTTAAGGGATTAATCCCTGTTTTGGTTGTCAACTTAAAAAAAAAATACAACCAGGATACCCAGTAACTTTCTTGCCCAAGACAATAGATGTCCCTTTGGGCATCTGTATTTAAGGGAAAATATTTATTTTCTCTGTAAACAAACACATTTCAGTATAACTATATATGCCTATATATACTTATACACTCACCTGTATGCTTAAATGCCCACCTATATACAAATTACACAATAAACATGTATAATCTATATTAATTTATAGGCTCACATTGTGATGTAGTGGTTAGCATTTCAGATTAAGTCTGGAAAGACCTCAGTTCAAACTCTCACTTGGCTATGAAACTCACTGAGTGACCTTGGGCTTAATTTACTTTATAAGGCTATTATTGAAAAAATAAGTGTGGCGGAGGGAGGAACCATACGTATGCCACCTTGATCCTGCCCCCCAGTAAAAGCTGAAATATACATATAATAACCAAAATAAAATACAGATGCACTCTTTCTGAATAGATACAGGTGTTCTAACTAGATGTATGATTGGTACTGTGATTAATTTGAGAAAGTGATGGACAGTTTCTAAATTTGGTTACACAAATTCTGTTTTGAAATGTCATTTCCTCCCCTTTCTTCACCCCCACTCCATTTTGTGGGAGACGTGTATCCCGTTATACTTAAAAAAAACTTTTTAAAGGGAGCCTTAAGAGCATGTTATGAAAAATAACAAAGAATAACGGAGAACTCTGAAAGTGAATGGCACTTCAGATGAAGTTTAGCAAATTAAGTCATTGACCTGCAGAGAGATTAATACCAAACAAGGTGCCCCTTCTTCTGAAGTAATGAATATTCTTCAAACAGCAAGGGAGCACTGACTGCTGTTTGATGCTGATGACATTGAAAATTTAGGAGAAGAGAAATTCCATCATTTTTCATTTGTATGCAAATGTGCCTGTTCCAGAAATTAACCCCTGAACCCCATGTCAGTTTTCATCTGGAGGAATTCTCTTTTGCTCGCTCCACACAGAACAGCCTTGTTGCTGTCCTGAGGTCACTGGGGCTTCCCCACGTAAAACAAAACAAAACACATGGGGGGAGAAGAAGTGGGATTTGGGGTGGGTGAAAGCACCCAAATCATAATGCAAGCCTTTGTTTATGCCTCCCCTCCTACTTCAACATCACAGGGGTAGGATGGGGGTGAAGAGGAATAAAAGAGCAATAGAGGCAGAGGCACCTTGTAAAATGGACTCTTCCAATGCACAGTCCTGTATTCTGGGATAATTGAAATGCAAAATGGGGCCCATAGTCCTTTAGGCAGAACAGCCACCGCTAATCACTTCCACTAGTCTTAAGGTGAACCATGGGACAATATACAAATCCTATTGCTCTTCCTTTCAGGCAGATTTTCAGCTGTTAGAAAAGTCCCTTTGTGCCTTAGCACCTTAGACAAATGCCACTATCTGCATGTGAAGGGGAAAGAGGTGATTGAGGGCTTTTTCCCCCTCTTTTATTTTTTAATTGATGTGGATTTAATTATGCTAATTTAGACAGCTGTAAAGTCTTTTTTTCCCCCCTCCTATAGTCACATAAAGGGACCAGCAAATACAGGTGTCCTTCACTGCAGGAGCTTAATATTTAACCTCAGCAGTTTTGTAAAGAGAAGGCAAATGTGTGGTAATGGTTAACAAGCAGACAGCTTCCTGAAGGTTTAATGAGGGAACTCTTAACATTTAATACTTCCTTATGACAACCTTAAAGGACCCAGTAGGAAACACAAGGAGTTCCCTCCCAGTCCAAGCCTGTATAGGGGAACCGCCAAAATGTCAAAGTTCACACTTGTCTCTTTTCACCAGACCCCTAAACTTAGGCCTACTTCATGTAACCAAATCTGCATACAAGGATGTGAAGGTAAGCAGAATTTGAGCTGTGACATGGTTGTTGGATTGCTTAGCCCACAAATAGAAAGTAGATTGAACAATAGTCTGACCAGAGGTGGACTTCTATACAGATGAACCCCATCCCTATTCTCAGGGTATTAGTTTTGTCATGGGACCACTCCCTTATGATCCACGTAGCCCTATAAAAACAGTTCAGCCCTATGAACTTCAAACAGCATCAACAATTGGTTGAAATAATAGGATCATACAGTTTTTTGAATAAGATGGAACCCATCTAATTTTATGACTCTAAAATAAAAACAGTATACTGCATACCAACTATGTGGGCTTTCTGGCCTTCACATAGGTCTTCAAGAGAGCCACTGAGGCTGAGCCCTCAAAATACTCTGGGCATTTTCAGCAGTAAACCACTGAGGATATACATCAGTGTTCTGCTCTGACTTCCTACATTGCTAAGGCTGGCATCCTGTTAGTGACGTCCACATGCACAAGTGCAGCATGTGCACACATAAGTCCCTTTTTGGATGGATCACAGAGGTCTATAGCTGCTGCTTCATGCCATAGGGAAGTGGAAGGAGGAGGCAATTCAGTTGAGGAAGACATAGCCACTGCTCTGGGCTCCTGAAAAAGGGTAGATGCACTCTGTTTGATAGCATTTCTTCCACCCCCTGCCTGAGCTGAGACCAGCTGCTTTGCCATAGTTTCAACGGTTTCCCTTCTCCTTCCTCTTCAGTAAGTGACAGCTGCCAGGTGGCAGGAGGAAGTAGAATTGAGCTTGTGGAGCTATGCATCCACATAGGCTCTTGGAAACTGTAGTTCAGGAGAGTTCTCTACAGTTATTTTGCTTGGAATTCTAAATCCTTCCCCAAACTATAAATCCAGGGATCCCATAGGACACAGCCACGGTGGTTAAAATGGTATCAGTTTGCTTAGCACAGCTGTGTCCTAAGCAAACAACAGGCATGTTGGCAGTAACATTCCTTCTTCTTCCCTCCAGAATACTGGTCTGATATTTGGCTAATGTCCTGTGGCTGAATGGCCACCATTCTCTTTTTCTCATAGACTACCTTGGTCTTGTTTACTCCTCTCTATTTTTATCCCCTTAAATGCTAGATGTCAGCTTCTTCAATTGCTATAGTAATATAGTTGGCCATGGGAAATGTGGAAAAGCTAAGCTCCCAAGTATATACAGATTATTCTCCTAATTCTTCCCCCTTTTTTCTTCTACAAAGAGAAAACGAACCACCACCTCCTAAAAGGCACAACTGCCAAACTAAGCATATGTAATAACTCTACATTCCATTCAGCATACTTCAACGCTAACTTGAAAAGCCCACTGTTGACAGTGTCAATCATTCATCCCTTTACCTTTCTCCAGGGGCTCCACTTGGATCTACTTCCCATAGGCCAACACTAGCTTTGCAGAGGAGATGAAGGGCCAAATGCCAACGAATCTGGAACATGTTCTTTCCAGAGAACAGCACCTGACTTCCTGGCTAGCTTCCTGTTAAAATGCCTGGGTTGTTAGGGCAGTTGTGAGACTGTCAGTGCGTTTGGTCATGGATCAGTTGTGTATGTGTGTTTGCTTTTGCTCTCAGATGCCATTTTCCTTGACAAACTCGTGATTACGTGGAATGTTCTCTACTAGATTTCAGAATAACATGATACTGAAATGCAGGACTTGGGGGTTAGGATTTATTTTAAGCTTTACATCCTATATTTTATTCCTGTGTTTTCACCCGAGATGTAAGTTCTGCTCTTAGAGCTAACCAAATCCTGGTATTTAGCCCAGAGATATATCACATTTCTTGTGCAGATCCAATTTTTATAAGTGCAGAGGGCCCTTTTTCAAACAGGAAAAGCCAATGTACAACACACCAGGCTAAGAGGTGTGCTCTGGATTTTAACAGATCTCAGGAATTTTCTTGGAATTCTCTGTGTAGTCAGAGGTTGAAAGATGTAAATGCCCGTGCTTCCAAAAAAGGGGAGGGTTAGCAGAAATTCTACCATCTCTAAATTTTGCTTTTCAGCTTTAAAAAGCAACCCTTTCAGTCTGACATCAAATAAAAACCAAAGGTTTCACAAAGTACATTTGAAAGAAAAGGGGGAAATGGACTAATTGTGAGAGATCCCCTTGTGGGTGACTTTGATTCAGAATCTGAGTGAAGAAGAAAAAATCATAGCCCAAGGTATGTCAATTTTGTGTCCTGTTAACTCAAGAGGAGGTGGGAAAATCCTGCACTTTTTAAATGTTTTCATAATTGGATGTCCAATTCAGATGTAGTTTCACTTTTCTCTATGTCAAAATGCTACATACAGACTTACAATAAAATAGCAAGTCCATATTGAGACCAGAAAGAGAGCTATGTGTGCATGCATGTGTGTATGTATGTCACATGGGCATGTGTAAATGTAAATAAAGTATATATGTTCTTCATTCTAATGTTCACTGTTTGGAGTGCCAAAAAAAGGGAAAAAAAATGTTGTTCTATGAAAAGTATCCTTAAGCTTCAAACAACCAACAATTGGTAAAGATAGGTAGACAGACAGACAGAGAGCAGTTCCTCTGTAATAATTCTTAACCCTTCTGTTGTGTGCTTCTTACCTTCCGAAAAGCACTTAACAAACACAAACTAATTAATCCGTGCAACATACTCATGAGGTAGATAGGTAAGCGTTATTATCCCATTAGGTAAGTATTAAGCACTGTTATCCCACTAGATAAGCATTAAGGACTCCCATTTTGCTGGGGATACTGAGGACAACAGGTTAAGTTACTTACCAAAGGTCGTAGGAAGAGGCTGATAACAGAAAGCTGGGAATAGAACACCCTTTGTCTCCCAAGCCCCTTTGGACGCAATCAGGTCATTACCTGGAATTTAAAGCAATATAGACAGGACAGAATGCAAGAGTTTACTACTGGAATAGGCAGTCTTTGCAGCTTTGAGGTGTATTCTGTATTATGGCAAATGTATTATGACTAATAGAAGCTTTTGTCTTGAGCTGTATGATATAATAGTTGCGGTGCCGAAGAAAACAGAGTAGGAAAACTGAAGTCTGTGTCTAGTGTCTACTTCAGATACTGTTCAGTTCCAAATTCAGAAATTATAGAATTTGGCAAACTGGCTTTTTTGGGTGTGATTTCCATTATATACTGGAAAATTCGCTTATGTATAATCCATTTCAATACATTACTTTTTTGGGACAGTAAGGAAATGGACAATGTTGAAGTTTTCTTTGTTTATTTTCATTCATTAGTATAGTATGATAGATAAGTTAATTCCAAGGTTAAAAGATTTTGAAACAGCAAGTATTAAAGGTAGCTTAGAATGGGGGAATCTTTCATCCTAGTGGTTGTCTTGTTTTCTGTACATCCCCATAAAGATATTTCGTCAGTCCCAGGAAGCTGAATTTTGAAGCTGTTAACTAAGGCCATTTCCACACTAGACTGTTATAGTGCTATTATTCCACTTGCAACATCCTACAGAATCCTGGGGTTTCAGTTTCAGGAGGGGCCGGCCTCTCGAAACTGCAAACCCCAGGATTCCGTAGGATGTTGCAAGTGGAATAATAGCGCTATAACAGTCTAGTGCAGAAATGGCCTAAGATTTTTGCTGGGATCCACATGGGAAACTGTTCTTTTTAGGCCTTTTCCATATGTTGTGTTTGTTCTCTAAATGCACATGCATGTTTGACATGGGCTAGGTTACAGCTGCCATATTCTTTTCTTGTTGGTTTATTGCTTTCGTCTGACAACTTTGTATTCATAAAGGATCCAATGTGAGGGGGAAAAAAAGAAGGTAAAAATGTACTGCAGGTTAAAGTTATTTAAAAATTAAATCCAGTGTTGCATGAGTGGAATTTTCTTCACCTCTCCAAATCTTCTTAGTGAAGTTTCCTCATCCTGCATAGCTGGTTTTAGGGATACACAGGTGGATTCCCATAGGGAGATATTGACCACCCTGCTCCCAGTTCTGCTGGGTTCTATTACCCCATCAGTGGAAGTCAGTTTTGACCAATAATTCCACTAAAATAATAAAACTTCAGGAGAAAAACCCTATTTTGTTGTAGTTGTGTGCCTTCAAGTCATTTCCGACTTAGGCCTTTTCCACAAGGGCTTAAAGAAACGGTGCAGAGCATCCTCCAAAGAGGACGTCTACACCTGGGAGCAGACTGGGTCGGACCTACTTTGTGTAGATCCGAAGTGGTCATTCAGCGTGCTTTTGAAAGACCGCTTAAAACAGGTCTTTCAAAAGCACAAATCGCTCCACTCCGTGGCCCGCTCCGGTGCAGATTTGCAGGCTCGCACCAGTGCAAGCGGGCAGATCTGCCGGGGGCGGGCTTTAGGCTGGCGAGCTTCACCGGTTGGTGGAGAGCCTCCACCAACTGGAAGCCGCCATTTTCATCCCCAGAGCAGTGCGGAGCATGGCCACACGCTGCTCCAGACCAGCCTGGACAAAGATCCGGTGAGTACTGTCACAGGGCGATTCCTTCACCCCGTGCGGAAAAGGCCTTAGTGCAACCCTAAAGCGAATGCAATAAAGAGTAGCTTTCCATGACCAAATAAGGAATTGAACCCTGGTTTCCAGAGGTCATAGTCCAATGCTCAAACAATTATGCCATGCTGGCTTCACCTTACCCTTATCTGTCACAGATGCCCACCAAGGTTTTTAGATTAAAAACAAACTAATAGACATCTGTAGAAAATATAATCTGAATAGGAAGCTAGTTAAATGGGCCACATCCTTCCACAGGGAGTGTTCCCAGGCCTGCTCTACACTCTATAAGATTTCAAGGGAAACTAGAGCAAGCTTTTACCCAAAGATGAAACCTGGGGAGGAACATACAGCAGGTGGGGTCATGCTGCAGGGAAAGAGAACATTTCCTATGATGTGAAAGGTATGCAGCAAAAGCTCTAAAGAATTTTAAAGGGAACATTTGCCCAGCAGCTAGTGTAAAATAGGGATCTATGTAATAAACTTCAAAAATGAAACTGTGAAAATAAGTTTTGAAAAATTCACAATTCATTTGGGGTATACATTTTTGAAAGCCAGCAATACTTTAAAATTGTTAATTCAACCTGCTTTGAACCTTGAAAGCATGTCCCATAAATGTATTCTTTGTGCAATTGGTGACATAATGCTGCTATTCTTCTTACTTCTTCATGTCACAATACAAAGTGAAGAGACTTGAGCTGGACAAAGAAAGTAGGAATTGCTCAATGTTGCATTTTCTCTTTTATGGCTTAATTCTTCACTGAACTGATTTGGGGTGGGGATGGGGGTGTTGCTAGCTGAATATATAGCCCCATACCACAAAGTCTCTAGCTTTTGTGTTAGCAGATCCTGGTAAGCACAACATAATTTTCAGTTTATGATACTCTTTCAAGTCTGTTCAGCTAACTGATCTTTTATCTACAAAGCAACTACTGGGTAATCATTTGTGCTACTCAGTGACTCAAAATTAAAAATAATGTTTCGGCACAATCGGTAATAGTCAACAGTAGCTCTTAATGGAGAAACACGTAGATGTGAAATAACAAGGGAACATGGCTTACTCTCATCTAATTAACGAAGACCATTTCAGAGAAGAAATCCATGCTGTGCACATTCTACACAATGCAGGAATTGGGGGCGGGCAGGGAGAGAAAGAAATTCATATCACTCAGTTTCTAATGTTGACTTTCACAAAGCTGCTTTTTCTTTCTCCTCCTCCTAACCTGACCTTTTCCCCCAATGGTTTGTCTATAACTTAATATAACTCTAATTCTTTTGAAATAATGTTCACAGTTAGCATAATTGGTGTTATATAGTTCTAAAGTACATTATGGAATATTCTGTCACTAGACACTAAATTGAAAATTTAAAGAAAATGATAGAAATAGCTGTAAGGGAAAAAGGACCCTTTTAAATCTAATTTGCTATGCACCACAGTAGGGTAATGGATGCAATGAAAGTTCTTTTATTGAGCTTCCTTGTCCAAAAGGTATTTAGGTAGCAAAGGATGTTAAGCAGACCTCCTGCTCTCTCCCTTTAAGTGAAGATAGCAGGAAATAAGGTATATAGGTTTGTGTCCTCCCGCTTTTTATTTCCTCAGGAGTACATCTTATGCAAAGGGCACCTTAGGCTACTTAGCAGATCACAAAGGGTGCCCGAGACCCCCTCACTGTCTACATGAATAGGCCGAACTAAAAGGATGGCAGAAACCATACAGTGAGTTAAATCCTTCAGGTGGGTCTTTTCAAATTCCAATAGTGAAGAGCAACTGGAGAATTGGTAAGGATTTCACTAGGCCTCAGCAGGTTTGAGATCAAAAGCTCCTGTTTAAATAAAAAAAAAAAACCCTGTTGGGAAATCTTAAAACCTCTTTGTAATGTAACTTTAAAAAGTTAATACAAAGAACCTTTCCACTGAAGCTCTGTAAAGAATGAACAAAGGGTATATCAGAACTGATTCTATTAAGAGGCTGGTAGAAACATACATTTACTTTAAAGAGAAACTCGGGTGTATTCTACATATTCTGTGTACAAAAAGAAGTGGTTACTAATTTGACACAGATTCCAACAAAAGCTGAGAGGGATGGTCAGTGCGGATGACATGCATACAAACAACCCATGTCCAGTTCAATAAACAAGTTCAGTATGATTTCCCATTGTCTACAGTTACTTAGGTGAGAAAAGGGCTGCTTTCAGTTGATGCCTTCATAATAGCAACTCTGAATTTTATTGCCAACAGTCCCTTTATTTAGATAATTCCTTCAGTTGTCTAATTAAAAGCATGAAAGTTAACCAGTGAAAAACTTTAAAGAAATGAATCACACAACCGCACAATATCATTAAGAAAAAAAACCACTTTCAATGTTCTGTTAATATTTCTAGCCTAACATGCTAACTAACATCTTCTGTACATTATATTCTATCATTTCTTCAGAGTGAGTTGGCAAGACAGAGAAAGGTAGGAGTGTGTGTGTGATATGTCCTGAAAAATCACAGCTGAGTGAGCTCCTAAATTCAACCTGACATAAAACATTTTTCAACCCAATTAATTAAAAACGATGGGTGCTCATCAGTCAGCTGGCACCGCTTTTCCCTCCATCCTTGTGCCAAACTGTTAGTTGTACAGTCTGTGTGTTGTTGTTTTTTCAAAAAAAAAAAAAAAGGTCTGGGCTGAGATTTTGATATTGATTATTAACAGATAAGTGACCTGCTTTTAGCAGCTGACGGGGGGGGGGGAATTAACTCATTGAGTTCTGTTGCCTGACATTAATTGGATCAAGTTCTCTCTTACACTAGGACCTCATCTTATGGACATTTATATAGACTTAAGACATAATGAAACTGGTGGACTTTGTGTAGTGCACTACGGCTATCAGTTATAAGTAAGCCCTCATTCATTTCACCAGATTTTTGCCTAACAGCCCCCAGAACGCAAAAAATAAAAATAAAAAATAAAAATAAAATAAAATAAAAAATTGTTGCACTCAGATCACTGGGCAAATTAGTCATAACTCATGTAGGTTCCATTGGTTTCAGAGCACTTTAAATCTTTTCTTTTGTTTTCTTTTCTTTTGTTTTCTTTTCTCTTTCCTTTCCTTTCCTTTCCTTTCCTTTCCTTTCCTTTCCTTCCTTCCGTCTGTCTGTCTGTCTTTCTTTCTATATTCAGGTCTACTCTTTCCTAACTGATCCAGGTGGGTTCTAACACATTAAAGAGTAGGGGCAGGTTTGGGGTTACAATTAGAAGAGGTAGTTTTGAAACTATGCAGTTTTTTATGTGGGGAAAAGTTTTAAGGAGAAAATCCTTACTAAAAAGACACAATCAAATATTCATATGTAGAAGAGAAATTTATTAGGAAGTAAAGCAATTTACTAGGGAGAAAAAACCACACAGAGAGAATTCCAGATAAAATCAATTGTTTTAGTGATGTGTTACTTACTTGTGTAGAGTTGTGGGCTTCAGAACATATGCAGAGTTCTTTGTATGTAGAATAGTCACAGAGAAAGCATTTTTACTGCCAATAAGATCTTCTTAGGAAGATGTGGAGGGGTGATTAAACCTCCATTTGTATCAGTAGAAGCCAGCTTCTTAGGAGATCCTGGCCATTTCCACACTACACTGTTACTCTACTTTCTATTACTCTACTTTCAACATCCTATGGCATTCAGGGGTTTGTAGTTTAGGGAGGGGCATTCAGAATTCTCAGCCAGAGAGCTCTTGGGCCTCAGTAACTACAAGCCTCAGAATTCTACAGGATGTTGAAAGTGGAATAATAGCACTATAACAGTGTAGTACGGAAATGGCCCCTGGTTGTTTTGTCCAATGAGATGATAAGCTCCATTTCTATGTCAACACTTTAGCCAGCAAATCTGAAAATTTTCAGCAATTTTTTTTAACAGTCAAAAGTTTTATTTCAAAAAAAAAAAAAAAAACCACCACAACTTGCCAGTTTGAACCAGAAACAGAGTTGTGCGAAAGAGCTTAAGTTTTGGATGTGATCAGCACTGTTCAGCCTGTATAGTTTGCTCAGCATGGTGCTGTATTATCAGATGGTCTAGGAGACACTGTTTAGAAACATCCTAATACAAGGGCTTGTCATGGTTGCATGTAACAAGCCCTTGTGACATCTCCACTGCAGCCTGATTTACTGCTACTCCAATGTCTGCAAGCGATCTTAAGTGAAGCATATACTCCACTTTTATTTCTTTTTCACTCCACCTTCGAACAATACTGGCCCCTGGAATTGCTACACTTGCAATGGCTTCACAAATCAGGGATCATTAAAGTCTCATTTTGTATATATCTAAGCGGAATTGCCTTTACCCTCTTCTAAGATGCAAGCAAGTTTTCACAGCATTGGTTTGTATAGTACAGATACTGAGGCACTGTTTGGAGAGTACAAATGTCCAAACAGAACACATAAATTAGACTGAGCGCAATTATCCAGACTGGAACTTGGCCAGAACAGTTAGGCAAATACTTCTTGAGCAGAAGGAGCCCTTGGAGGTATGATCACCTCAGGAGGAAGGCACTGCTGTGAACAAGATATCTGAAGAGAAGAAGGGGAAGCTCCAACAAAGCATCATTCGCTTCTTTTCATATGGCTTATATCTGGACTGTGAACCCTTTCCTACCAAGGCTGCACTTCGGTGATTTTATTTGTTCTTCCACTGGGGCTCCTGTGCAGCATTTGGGTATACATAGCAAGAGTGCCTCATTGGGTTAAAGATATCCAAAGAGGCAGCAGTGTGACACACCATGCCACAGCGTCGTCTTGGCAAACATTTGCCACTCAACCTTCTTTTGGCAGATCTCTTTGCACACAGCTTGAACGATCAGGCAAGATCAGAATTCGGCAGAGCACATTCTCCCAAATTAACAGTTTCCACGCAATAAGGTGCAGCACAGTGGATTCACACTTGAGCTGGAGTTTGAAAAGAAACCCCAGCTTGCTAGATGGGTTCTCTTTGAATGCTGACCCCCAATAGTCTGGGATGCCTGATGACAATGTGACAGCTGAAGATGGCAATATGACAGGCTCTTGGATTCTTAAGAAGCCAAAGTCAGCCTTTGCAGCAGACTGCAGTGGGTGAGATACAGACGAAGGCCTGATACAAACCAGAGTTTGGGAAACTTCCTTTGTTGTGGTGCGGAGGGAGTGGACTAGGAGTCTAGGATCTGTAACCTTTCTATGGTTCAGACATTATCTCAGCAACTGGTTGATTTTTATTTATTCCTTAGCACCAGCCATGAGTACTTTTAGTTTTATAGTAAAATCAAATATTAAATCAAAGGAAACAAAAGAGCATAATTCTCCAGTTTCTCTCTCTTCCTCCTCCTTTCCTCCTTTCTCTTCAGGTTACTTCCTTTGGTGAAAACTGGGCTCAAAATGCAAAGTAGTTCCTACTCTAGCAGGGGATGAGAGGAGAGGTGGGAATCTCACCTCCCCCTGTCATCTCAGGCAAAACGAAATTGTTACATCCTCCCCTAGTATGTCTGTTCTTTGCCATCTTGACTACATTCTAATGTTGCTTGGCCACAAGTGTCCCAATTTTAATCTATTAAATGTTGGAGGTATAATAATGGCTCAAGTGAGCCTCCTACACGCAACTGAGAAGAGAGGGACTATGTTGCCTTCAGGTTCTGCTAGTGGCCTTACAGAAACATTGTTGGCTTGGTTGGTAGAGATAGAAATGAGTAGATGAACCTTTGTGCAGAGCTCAACTTTGGTTCTTCTTGTGACATGACAGTACATATACTTTCCAACAAACGATTATTTGAGCATATCACCTGGCTCCAAAGCCAGGCAGATTTCCTTATATTGCAGTGGAAAGGAGCAGAGAACTATGTATAGTATTATAACCCACTGAACAGTTTTGAATTTCTAAACAGGGGAGGAATCTGCATAACTATTGGTCCAGGTTCAAAGGCATCATATCTCTATGTATGAGCCTGTCTGTGTCTTGAGGTCTTCTGTGGTCTTGAGGTCTTCTCTCTGTTCTACCACCCTCACAGTATGTCTAGTGGGAACATATGAGAGGGTCTTCTCGGTAGCTGCTCCCAGACTCTGGAATTCCCTTTCTAGGGTTCAGAATGGCACCCTCCTGGCTATCTTTTGGTATACAGGTGAGGACTTTTTTGTTTGCTTACAGCTCAGAGGAAAGAGACTTTCATGTGTTATGCTGTTGCTCTTTTTAATGGTTTTCTTTTAATTTTATTGATAGTCTTATGTTTTTAACTTTTGTGTGATGTAATTTTTTCAGCTGTATCTGCTTTTAACTTTTGTAAGCTGTCTTGAGTCCCAGAATGGAAAAAAGGCGGGGGGGGGAGCAGCACCAGCAGCTACCTACAAGCTCTGGCCCAAAGTATTTTGCTGGCTGAAGTGAATGTCATGATGGCATCTTCTTCCATTCCAAGTGCAGAAATCCACTGGACTGGCAGCTGGTGCTTACTTCATTAATAATACAAATGGATCTTCCGCAGTCTCTGAAGTCAGCAAGTTAGTTTAAGGCATACTGTGTAGCACACATAGGTTTGTCCTCCAAGAGAAGGGAATGGCCACGGAGCTGAAGAGGAACAGTTTGGGGGGATTACTGCTCTCTGGCAACTTCCTCTCGAGACAGGAACCTCCCTGCCTAAATATTAGAGCATCCTGACTTTTTATGTATTCTCATTTGGAAGTCGTCTTGTAGACTCCTGTTCACTTTGTGTTCTTGTGCCTGTATTTTAAGAGAAGAAAAAGAGAAGAGGAAAAGCAGAAAGAAACGAACAACAAAATCTCAACAGGACTGCATGGAATTCATGCAAGAGCTTATTTATTAATGCATGTGTTGCTATCATTTTACTCTATTCCCCAAAGGTGGCAGTTAAAGGAGCAGAAGACTGCCTGATTGACAGCAGCCATAATTCCATACAATGAGACCGTATCATATTGTTTGATGTGATATGATATTCATCACTGGTAACTGATCAAACATACTCTTGCATCAAACAGTAGCACAATGGAATCATATTGCATGTGCCTGCTGCCAGGACTGTTCCTTCTATTGCACATTAGACAGGCAGAGCAGTGATGCACCAACGCAGACTGTGGCTGATGTTTTTTAATGTTTCCCAAGAAATTGAGTTATGTATGTGACAGAGCAGAAATCTTCAAGGCTGGAGTACAAGGCTTTCTGAATGTAGTTAAACAAGAAACAGTTTGCTAGTACTTGGAATTTCACATAAAGATTCCGAAAATCAGAGAGATTATCAGGAAGGAGAGATTCCACGGGAGACATGGCTGCTCCATGAAGATGGAGAATGCTGGGTTTATGATGATCCACTACTTAAGTGACTTGCTGCCAGTAAATATTAAGTGGGTCATGCCTTGGCATAGTGGCACTAATTATAATTTACAAGTCCACTTCTTTTGGAGAGCCTGCCTCCTCCAGTTACAGTTCCTTATCTCAGGGATACTGGACTTTCTGATGCAGTGAACAATTAAAGCAGGAAGAGCCTTGAAAAAAACAAAAAAACAAAAAGAAAATCAGAGAGTTTATAGCAATAGCAGTAGTTGTTACATTTCTATACTGCTTATCAGTGCAAAGCACTCCCTAAGGGGTTTACAATGTTTTTACCTAACTGCTCCCAACAAGCTGGGTACTCATTTTACTGCCCTACGGAAGGATGGAAGGCTGAGTCAATCTAGAGCCCTGCAGGATCAAACTCACAATGTTGTGGCTGCAGTACCAGCATTTAACCACTGTGCCACCAGTTTATAACTGGTTGACAGACCAAACCGAAAGAGTGTTCACCAGTGGTTCCTCTTCATCCTGGGAAGAAGTGACCAGTGGAGTGACACAGCATTCTGTCCTAAGCCCAGTGTCAACATCTTTACAAATAACAGAGGATGGAGGGTTAACGTAAACCCCAGAGGACAGGATCAGAATTCAAAATGACCTTGATAGATTGGAGAGCTGGGCCAAGATAAACAAGATGAATTTCAACAGGGATAAATGCAGGTACTAGATCTAGGCAAGAAAAATGAAATGACAAATATATGACAGGTGATACCTGTCTTAAAAACAGTACTTATGAAAAGGATCTAGGGGTCTTAGTAAACCACAAACTAAACATGACTTAACAGTGTGATGCCAACTGTGTGATGTGGTGGCCAATAAAGCCAGTGCAGTTCTAAGATGCATCAATAGGAGTATAGTGTCCAAATTAAGGGAAATAGTAATTTCACTCAATTTTCCTTTGGTCAACCCTTATCTGGACTAGTGTGTCCAGTTCTGGGCACTACTGTGGAAGGTTGTTGACAAGCTGGAATATATCCAGAGTAGCACAACTAAGATGGTAAAAGGTGTGGAAACCAAGCACTGTGAGGAATGGATTAGGGAGGCTGGAGAAGAGAAGATGGAGAGGTAACGTGAGAGCCACCTTTACATATCTGAAGGGATGGGCATGGAGAAGAGAAGAAAGCTTGTTTTCTGTTACTTCAGAGACTGGAACATAAACCAATAGATTTCAATTTCAAGACAGAGACAGAGATAGATACCACAAAATCATTAAGAACTTCTTGATGGCAAGAGCTGTTCAACAATGGAATAGACTGCCTTAAAGCATGGTGGATTCTTCTTCATTAGAGGTGCATAAACAAGGATTGGGTGGCCACCTCTTGGGAGTGCTTTAGTAATATATTCCTGCATAGCAGGGGGTTGGACTAGATGGCTCTTTTGATTCAACTCTATGAGTCTATGCTCGTAAAATTCACATTATATGCTTTCCTAAACAAACCTCCTTTAACCGTTTGTTTAGTTGAAAATAATTTCCAAATGAAGGGCTAGAATCCCAAATAGCAGGGCCATTTCATCCTTTGCATTTAGTAGGCATTCACATAATTTTTTTTCACTGAACATGGTGAAACAGAGGCAGTTGTACATGCAGCATGAGCTGCACAATGGAAGATACAGGTCTTCCATCTGTACATCAAGAGGGAGAAGCAGGAGGAATTATTCTGAATAGGGGGAAAGTTTTCTAAGTGTTCAGTTATTAACTAAAGGTTTTTTCAAAGTTTGAATACAACTTCTGAAGGGAAAGAAATATGAAGAATGGAATTGTCCATATGTGCATCTAACACTGGAGTGAACAGTTTGTGGCCTCCTGATATCCTGCTATTGGTGGGCCTTCTGTGCTGGCAAGAATGGGTGGGAGTTGCAGTCCAGCCACATCAAGAGGGCCAAAATTGCCCACCCTTGCTTTAAAGTTAAGTCCCATGATCTGATGACATGAACAGGATTTGGCTTAAGGGTCCATTTCTAGTTCTCAAAACAGAAACACAAGTATGTATGGAATTTCAGCTGAAGGGGATGCAGCCCTTATGGGGCCAGAAGGGGAGGAACCAAGGGGCAGGGGATAAAATAAGCACCTTCCTTCTACTTTATGCAGCGGGTAAGCAATTCCCCCAAAGCCAAGCAAATGTCCCATCCAGACCACAGTCTCCCTTACCAACTAGTGATTTTAATGTAACTCTCAGGAAAACCATTCACGTGGTAGAGCATCACATATTTTTGGTTGCCAGAGACATGGGAAATGAAGGCTTATGCATCCCTACCTGAAGGAAACTTCATAAAAACCAGTAGGATTTCTTTTACATATGCACTAGCAATGAGCACCGACACCAAGACACATAGTCCCTGTTGGTTCATACAAGCACATTGTAATCCAAAGCACATCTCTGTTTCCCCCCGTCACCTTTCCATGCAAGATCCATTTTTAGCCCAGACAAGCTTCTTGAGCACTTTGACCTCCTGAGTGCAAGCCAAGCTCCTGCCTTAGTTCACACAGGAAATCCCTTTACCACATGTCCACTGCCAGAATCATACACCTGGGCAATATCTACCAGGCTTCTTTCACCCTCAGTGCATTTGCCATTCAAATCTCCTAACTGTACCAGAAAATGATCCTCTTTCTCAAGGCAATGATTATCTAATCTGGGTCTTTTCCTCTGCCAACATATCACAGACACTCAAGGTACGTGACTGAATTCTAAAATCAGGTGTCCTTAAAAAAAAAAAATCAAAAAACTGACAGGAAGACCAGAGAAAGTGGACAGGGAGACCCAATTCCTTCCCAGTTTTCCCATTCTTAAAACTTGGCACAAATAGCTCGCTGTGCTTCTGGAGAGACACTCAGGCACGGACATTGGCGAGTCTCCAAGAGGAAGGAATTTTATTACTGCGAAGCTGTCACTGAGAAGGCCTCCATATGTGCCTTGCCTTCATCACCACACTTGACACACAGATGGAATAGTCCAGAGGGCATTCTCAGTTTATCTTAGAGAGATTTCAGTGGAAAGGAAGATGGCTTCCTAATTGAGCTCAAGTCATTTATAGGTCAAGACCAAACAATCAGTGTGGGATAGTGCATAGTGTTGAGCATGGACCAGGGAGGAAGTGGATTCAAATATCTCCCAGCACCCATGTGTTTTGCTGGGCAATGCTGGTTCAGGCACTGTTTTTCAGCCTACCCACCCCACCAGTCAATAAACCCCTTGCATGCCATCCTAGACTCATAAGGAGAGAGACAACAATATAAATTTAAGAACTAATAAAAGGAATTTGCATTGTGAGTGGAAGATGGTGATATCATGTGCCTTGCTCCCTTTGCTAATTTACTACATGTCATACAAGTATATTGTAATCCAAAGCACATCTCTGTTTCCCCCTGTCACCTTTCCATGCAAGGTCCATTTTTAGCCCAGACAAGCTTCTTGAGCACTTTGACCTCCTGAGTGCAAGCCAAGCTTGGAAGCCAAGTTTAGCAAGGGGAGCAAGGCTTGGCTGTCATGGAGCATTCCATGTAGAACCCATCACAGTGTCAAAGCTCCAAAGTGACAAAGATCTAAACTGGTTCAGAGAACCTTTGGTCTTCCAGATGTTTTACAGTTCATATTCTACTGGCCCCACCCAGCATGGCCAATGGTAAGGGATCATAGGACCTGAAATCCAAGACACACAGAGAGCCAAAGGTGGGTTTGTCAGTCATCTTATTTATACCCCAAAACTGAGACTCAGAGCAGCTCAAGGTTCTCAGTGGGACATAAACAAGTTTAATCAAACATGATAAGAAAACAGTATGGGAAAAAACCCTCTTTGGTGAATTCTCTAAATTCCCATGCACAGCAAACAACTGTGGAGTATATCAGTATCCAAACTAACTCCAGATTCCAAGTGGATTCAGATTGCCCCTCTCCTGCCCAGATAACAAATTTTAGTTACCCAAAATTACTCCTTCATTTAATTGTAATTACAATCTAATTACCTTCCTCCCATTGCAAACAACAGCAGTGAGGGCTCCCAGTCTCTGTCAAAACTTCATTGGGAAGAAAGGGTTAAAGACTCTCTTCTTCCCATGATGTGTTTCTGATTTGAATCCCACCCCTAAATCTACAGGTTTTTGTTTATTTTTAAATGATTATGTAATAGAGTTGACAAGTGAAAAACCAGATAGGACTACTGTGCCTTTAATATTGTGTAGAACAAGGAATTTCAGTATTTCTTGTTTGTCACCTGCCGAAAGGCCATCTAGTCCAACCCCACATCACGGAGGAATGCAAAACTAAAGCACTCCTGAAAGACAGCCATCCAACCTCTCTTTGAGGACCTCCACATGACTTGATGAACTGGTAGCTGAAATGGCACCAATTGCTGTATTGTCTGTCAGCCAGCAGTGAATTGCAATTCCACTTTCTGTCAAAATACCCTGGCAGAGAGATTCAGATGCTTTCAGAAATGTTCAAGTCCTCTGGCATCTTATAGACCATACTCAAGCTAAAGTTGCACAGTCATTTTCATACAGGAGGGAGGCCTTTTCCCATCTTCCCTCTATATCTCTTTCTCCAGTTTCTCATATCTCTTTCTCCTCTTCTTTCTCAAGCATCCTAGAAAGAGTCAGGCTTCCTGATACAGACATAGCCAGACTTTGAAACATTATGGGGGAAATTTCCAAACACAGAGAGACAGGGGTTCAAATTAGAGATTCTGAAATATAACCATAGCCTGCTTCAAGTTGCTTCAGCCCATATTGTATGTCCATGACCTCGCAGGCTGAACCAAGCCCACTTTCAGCTGTTGGCACTTCATCACAAGTCATCCTAAGTGCTGTTTAGCAGTGGCAAGTCAGAAAACAAATCCCAGCTAGGTTTAGCCCCTCGCAGTGCATGAAATAAACAGATTGCTCTTCGCTGCTGCTGGATATTATTACGGGGCAGGCTTGAACAGAAACAGTCATATCAATATCCCTTTAAAGTCTCTTATTCCAAGTTGATTGAATATGTTTATTTATAATTGTTCTTTTTTAAACAAATGTATGTGTGTATCGTCATGTGCCTTCATGTCAACTTTGTCTTATGGTGATACCCTCAAAGAGTTTTCTTGGCAAGATTTATTCAGAAGGTGTTTGCCATTGCCTTCCTTTAAGGCTGAGAGAGTGTGCCCAAGGTCACCAATGGGTTTCCATGGCTGAGTGGGGACTTGAGCCCTGTTTCCTCAGCACTCAAACCATTATACCACACTGCACGTATGTATGTATGTACATATGTATTATATTTATATCCATATCTTGCCTTTCCTCCACAACAGCCCTGGCAGGTAGGTCAGGCTTAGAGAAAGCGTCTCTCCCAAAGTCATCCAAGGAATTTAATGGCTGAATGAAAATTTCAAGCTGGCCCTCTCAAGTCCCAGTTGACCAGACTAGCTCTTTCAATAACATTTTTGTTTAATTTTTTACACCATCACACGACCCTGGGCACAACCAATCTAATCCAACCTCAAGGTGAGCACCGCTTAGTACTTAATGGGAGACCACCAGGCAACAGGCAGTTTCAGTTGCCAGCCCTAGTAGAATGCATTTCAGTGATTCAGAGACTTTTGTCATTATATCCAAGCCAGACAAGAATGGATGAAGCTAGCATCTTACATTTAATTGTGTAAATGTACTTCTGGCCTCTAAAAAGGCCTGGGAATGCAAACTAAGGGCTCAATCCAGGTGTACTCAAACTGCAAATCTGTTTCTTCAGAGGGAGGGTAACTCTATCCAGCACAAGTCGAATCCCTCTACCTTGATTTGCCTTTAAATGACCCAGAGCACCACAATCTTATCTGGATGACTGACCAGGAGCACCTAAATCTTATCTGGATTAGGCCTCTGTTCACCCTCACTTGCATCCCACCTGTACAGTTACTGTTTGTTTTTAAATGAGTATGTAATAGAGTTGCCAGGTGAACTGATATCAGATGTTGATTTGGAATGAAAACAGCCTCATTGAATGCACACAGAAAGATCAAATACAGTTGGGTTTTAACAGCATATTGATGGCACCAACCCAAACCTCCAGAAAACCTCTTCCAATAGTTTCATGTCAGTGCAATATAGAGTAGGGGGAACATACCACCCCAAGAGATCCAACAGCCCAACATCCCATGTGCTGAATGAGAATCCTGTGACATTACTGTCTGAACCCCTCTCTCTTGGGAGAAAAGAAAGTCTCTGTAGAATACAGCCTCCATGTCCCATGAAAGAAAGGCAGCCTAGAACAATATTGTGATTGATGAAATGGAAGCCACCAAAAGACTCATCAAAGCCTCTAGGGACACATGCCCTCTATCTAGTTCTTGATGCACCATCATTCACCAATGCAGCCAAAGTTGTCTTTGTTCCATGAGCACACTTGAAACTAGAATGAAATGCATCTAGATGAATGCTTCTCAAGCTATCTGATGCAGCAGACTGGAAATCTCACCCATGCTAGGAACTTTTAACATACTTGATCCATGTTATTATATTTTCATAGTTTCATGAATAGTTGCTATGGACCAGCCGCTGATTGCTCATGGATTGGCAAGTGATCTGCAGACCACTACTTTGAATAGCACTGACCTATACCATAACATCCTCTCCAGGAATACTTAGAGAAGATATGCTCCAGGACCTTGCCCACTTAAAACTAATCATCTGTTGGACAGGGTATCTAACCAGAGAGCTGGACTACAAAAATCTCTGCCCTCAGATTAAGATTGGTGGTGTACTCAACCTCACACAGTGGTAGCTATGTCAGCAGGGCCATGAATCCACTCTATAGTCTTTTTTACAGTCAACCTGGGGCTCAATAGCAGCATACAAACTGACACTGAAGGCAGTGCAATTCACCCCCATCCCATCTCATGGCTAGTAATCTGAAGCAGAACTATAGTTAAAGAGCAACATAATGCTTCAATGGCATTACTACATTTACAAATCTGGAATGGTACCATTTCTATTTGAAAAGTGGCACTTCGCATTGCGAAACAAGGCAAAGTTGTACACCAGAAACCTTACTCCTCATGTTTTTCTACCCTCCACAGTAACAGCACACTGATACTACTTTTACTCTCATGACTTCATTCTACATAATTCCCTCTAACAAAAAAATTCTAAATACCTTACAAAAACACAAATCCCAGGATACCATAGAATGGAGCTGTGGCATTTAAAGTGGCATCAAAGTGCTATAAAATGTAGTGTGAAGGAGATTGTTCTCTCTCATATGCCGCCATGCTCTCTCACTTTCCCTAAGCCCCATGAATAATGGCCAGTATTCTCTATCAGCTACTTAGTTAAATACTCACAGGGCATAGGGGAATTGCTCATAGAAATATACTTAACTAAGTGTATACTTACTAACTTACTTCTCCTGGCTCAGTCCCTCCAAAACATTCAAGAAATGTTATTCCCATGTGTTTCAGTCACTGGCAGAATGGACCTTCTTCTCTGTACCTAATGCCTGGCCAAGTAGGTGAGGGGAGTTGTGATCATGTGTCAAAATCATGACTAAATAGTAGCAGGAATGCAAAACAGATACCTAAATTTACTCATCCATAACCATTTCATATTCACAATTACTACTCAGCCACACTTTTGACACTACTGCCACAATCACAACTTCCTGCCATCATAACTTCCTCCTCCCCCCATCTACTTTGCCAGGCTGTATGGAGGAAAAGAGCTCCATTCTGCCAGTGTCTGGCATGCAAGTGAATGGCATTTCCCCCCTTTTTTTGAAAGATGCTCAGTTCCACTTCGGTGCATCATAACAAAAAAGGCCTTTCTAACTGAATGCAGAGAAATAATTCAAGTTGCTGTAATTGTTAACAGCAGAAACAAAGTACTTCCCTGGAAGGCAGAAGTTGCACGGTGACCCACAATGCCATGTTTAGTGATTGGGGTTGAGCAACTGCAGTGCACAAGCGAGAGCTTTGCCACACAACATTTTGAGTCTCGCATCCACAGATGTATGTTCTGGCAGGGCTAGAACACAACCAGTCTGCTGCAATGTTTTTCCACCTGTACATCTGTCCCTCTGCGGCCAAGGGAGGTATGCAGCTCTGCTTCCAACTGTACTTTGAAAACCGTATCGCACAGAAGACCCCAGAGTCACCACACACCAGGCAGGAACACAATGGCAGATCTGCACTTATCGTCCCATATGCCACCTGAGCAGTAGCTATTATTCCTCCTCCTCAGGGAAGGGACCCCATATGTGAGATCCACAACCCACCTCCATCACTCCGAGCATCATTAGCAATAGTAGGATAAACTGCAGCTGGGTTGCCCCTCTGTAAGCACAACAAAGCTTGCCACTAATCTGGGTATTCAGCGTCGCAGGCCTTGGTAGGAAGTTTAAGCCCATTTCTTAGGGAATCTCCTGCTTTTCAAGGTGGAAAGACATCTACAGGACTTGACATGCTAGCTAATTAATGTGGGCTTGGAAGGCAAATCTTCTTAGTGACTTAACAACAAAGGACATATCCCTGAGTTAAGCAAGCACACCTTGCATTCAGCATGGACAGCACTGCATGCTGCTTGAAGACAGCAAAATTTTCAAAAAAGCCAACTCTTTTCCCAAGACGGATCCTTGAGATCCCTAACAGGATTTTGGAGCTGTAAAAGGATACCTGTTAACAGCCTATAAAATGTATGTATGTACATACATTTACATGAGCACGCACAGGAGCAGGGTCCTTCCCAAACTCCAGCTGTGTTTGAGTACAGCTTGCCTTTTGTGGATGGTGGGAATTGAAGTCCATGACATCTGGAAGACAAAAGGTTTGGGAATGCTACTATAGGGCTACACCAAGGTAAATGGTGATAAACTGAATATTGTAAATACAATAGTAAATATAATGTAGCACAGCACTTTGGGTCATTCCAAAGAGTGACAAATTGAGTATACTATGGTGGGACTGTTCCAAAATATTTGTCTTTAAAAAAAAAAGAATAACTTGAGAAAATTCTGGTGCATTTTGTGTCTCACTTATTCTTACAGTGATCACCAGTGATCACTGGTGATCACAGTAAATTATTGGACAAGGAATGAAGAGATACAAAAGACTGCTTGTTTTAACCTGCTGCCATGAGGTCAGCCCTTCACTGTCAGTCATGGTCTGGACAAATCACATGTAAATGCCCAGGGAACAGTTTGCATCAGGTGACTCACTCCTTTGCTCAGATGGGCAGCTGAGCCCAAGAGGTATGCCCTTGACCCAAGGTCACTGCATGGTTTTTGCTATGCTTAAGAGTAGGCCCCAAGACATCATGAAAGCAGCCGTGACTTAAAGGCTCATACAGCTGGATAGGATCCCAAGGGCCAACTATCCAACTCCCTGCCAGTGTATAAATCCACAGCTTAAAGGAATCCTAAGAGGTGGCCACCTAAGTTCTATTAAAACCTTCCAAGGAGAGACCACTATGCTGTGAAGCAATCTATTCCACTGATGAACAGTTTTTCCAGGCAAAATATTATTTTTCCTAATGTTTAGATGGAATCTACTTTCTAGCACTCTGAATCCATTGGTTTGGGTCCTAACTTCTGGAGCAGCAGGAAGCAATCTTGGACATGTTCCAATTTGCCCAAGCTCAGAATAGCAGAAACCAAAGATAGACTCTGTGCAGGAATAATCAAGAGAACTGTGGGATCACCAGTTTCTAAATGGGAAGGCAGGAAGGGAAGAGGATGGCTAGAACCTAATTTCTAAAATCTAATCTCCAAACATAGAAAAAAAAAATCCCTGTTGCTTGTTCCCAGTACAACTGGAAAAAAGGAGTGGCTGGTAACTCTGCCCACTTTTACTCTGGCCCACCCACATCTGGAACACAGATAGTGGCATGTTTCAGCCAAAGGAATGTAGTTCTTGTATAAAACAAGGTTTCCCACTCTTGGTGAAAGGATGAGCAGTACTCTACAGTATGTACCGGATGTCCCACAGAAGCACTGCAGCTCCTGTATAGAGAGAAGCAACAATGCTATTGCACTTAATTGGCTCCTTCCTCAGCAGCCAAGTGTTGTACCCTTGTAGTGTCTTAGTTGCCACTGCTCAGCTGATGCTGCAGCTACACTGGAATGTTTGATATGGAGACCCCAAGTAAGCCAAACATTAGCTGAGGCTTTGGTGTAAGTCTGTGTGGCAGGCAAAGGGCAGCTGCAGATCTCATCCAGCATTTATTCCTTCTCTGGGATTAGCACTGGAGCAGTTTAGAACACAGTTTTGAAATGTGTGAAATCCAGTGGAAACGTGACTAGTAATTGAAGATGTTCAGTTCAAGATGAGTGGTGTAGATCAGCTTTAGAAAAGGTGGAGGTCCTGCTAGCAATGGGTATGGAAACTGCTTGGAAAATGAAGAATGCTCAAAACTGAATATGTTGTTCCTGGGAGCCCATTCATATGACCTTTTGAGGCCAAGGCAGGGCTTTTTCACTTAAGAAGGTTATTTCCATTCAGTAACAGCCATTGAACATGGTGCCTGATCAGGGAAATGGAATATAGCTACCCTTTCACTCAAGTTGTGGTTCATTTTGTATTCCACACAATGGTGGCTGGTAGCTTCCTTGTCAGTGGGGTGATAAATCCACTCACAATTTTAGACCAGATGTAAAAATAGCAATCCAAAGTGTTGAACCCTAGCCACTTTGGAAAAATTCAGAGCTTTGGAAAGATCCTTTAAAGTTCAAATGACTACACAGAATGGATCCATCACCCTCCTGACATGGGAGCCAATGGTTGCCACTGCTTCTGTTGGAATCACCAATGACCTAAAGGTACATGGAGTAGCTCTAAAGTTGAAAGGAAGCAAGTTTGGACCTACACGCTGGTTTGCATTGATGAAGGTTAGGTAATAACGTAAACTGATCTGAACTCTTTGGGGAAACTGCAGGGCCTCAGGGAAATAAGTACAGACATGATAAAAGCACAATCCATACCTTCAGGTGGTTAAACTCCATCAAGGAAGCCACAGTCCTGAGTTTGCAAGACCTGATCAGGGTTGTTGATGACAAGCTGACTTGGAACTCTCGTAGGGCTGCCACAAGTCAAAGTCAACTTGACCACAGTTAACAACAGCAGTGACAACCCATACCTGCTAGCCTATGATAGCTGTGCTAGACAACCAAGCAATCATTGAAATACTTGCAGTTTTTTGTGGTCATGTGAATTTTCCTCTATCAGAAAATCCATTGTAGACTGAAACAAGTGTGAAAAATTGCAAAGAGAGGTAACGGGGAAGGACAATGGGGGAAAGTCATGTAACACCAGTTGGGAGTTCGTAATTAACCCATATCCTGAAAGGAATGTATTATTTGCTGAACTGGTCAGGATTTAAACCTCACCAGGGAATGCTGGCAAGGATGTAGCAGTGATTCAGGAGCCTTTCTCAATTCTGAGTGGAAAATGCAGCGGATTGACCAAGAAAACGCTCCCCACCCTCTCATATTTTCAAAGTGCACATATAATGATGCATCATAGCTATAAACAGATGGTATTTGGCCTCCTTCCTATTCTCAACATTTGGAATTCCTAAAGTGCGCAAATTAAACAATAATATTTTATAAATATACAATGGATTTTGCTCACTGCTTTGTTAACATAGACATTATACAATGCTGACATTTATGTAAATTTTGAAAAGTAAACAAGAGCACACATTTGAAATAAAGCAAACGCAAATCAACTCATGGGTGGAACATGACTTGTGATGGATAGGCACGAGCGTGGACAGATACACACATACACACACCTACTTATGACAGTGCCAGGCCTTGCTTAATGGGATGAAGAACAAATTGTAGCTTAGGCAACATGATCTTTTGTACTCTAAAGGCAGGTTTTACGCTTTGCTGTAAACAAGAGATAGACCATAATTGGCTAGTTGACCAGCAGTATTCATTTGACTATGTAACCTGCTATTACAGAATTAAAAAGAACTGGTCAGCCCCAATTGCTTGGCTGCCGGAGGAAGAATATACTTTTGACAAAGATCAGCAACAGCACAGGCTGAGGCACCAGATCTGGGGCACCAGATCTCAGCGGTAGATTTTGGAGATTTTATCTGCATTTGCTTCTGTGCTTGTTCTTAACTCTTTGGGTACTTCTTTCTTTAAACAGTAGTGAGCAGACAAGGAGAGGGGAGTCAGCAAGCAGGCAGGCACTTAAGTTTTTAATCTGCTCTCCTAAATTTGCTGACAAAATAATGATCCTTAGATTTTAATCATTGTTGGGATTTTGAAAGGGCTAATTACCACTGTTTGTAGACAGGCTGTTCTATTTAAAGCTCCACAAAGGTCACGCCCTTTGCACGGTTAACTTGCCTGCCCCTTTCTTCCACCGCTGGCTCCTCTCCCTTTGTGTTAATGCGCTCCTAGATAACAAGTCAGGAGCAGAGGATGAGCTCTGTGAAAGCCCTGAGGAGTATGTATATCTGTTATGTGCTGATTTAATGCTGAGAATGTTGTCATTTGCCAGGGCTAGGGTTCGGGATGAGAAGTTCTGCCTGCCAGCCACACTTCAACATGCAATAGGTTGAAGGACAGAGACACACACCCCCACAAAGTTTCCCCTGCCAATTGTTGTGGGTCTGGATCCATAATGTCCTGGGGCCAGACTCAGTGGAAGGTGAGGGCTTCCGCGTAGTGTGATGTTGGATCTGTTTTGGGTCATAGCATAACCCAGAAGGTGTTCTCCCATTCCATAAAGAGGTTCAGGACCTTGGATAACTCCTTCAAACTTCAGGGTAAAATTCGGGATTGGTCCACTGCCTCAATGACATGGGGACTACGTGCTGCCACTTGCAGAGTGAGAATTTGAAAGCTACTTTTTCAAGACTACAACTGTAATCCAAACTAAGAGACAGAAGCTTTCCAAATTCCACTGCAGAATGGCAAGCCTTCTAATAAAGTAGAAAGACAATGAGAGGGATTTAGAAAATTAAGTAACTCCTGGTGTAAAAGGACCTCTGATGAAAAGAAGTTGGGGCTCTTATTCCTTAAATGTTTTGTAAGAGACATAGGGATCTAGGCACATCACGGTTGCCAGATTTCAGGGTCTGGCCCTGATTCTCCAGTTTTCATCAGTCATCCCCAGACAGGAGACAAAGGTGCACATTCTCCAGTTCTGGTGGGTTCAGCTTCAGAGATGAGTAAAGAGCAAATCTCCTACTCAGCTAGTAGACCACCACCTTGCTACAGTCTGCAAGCCTCAATTGATTTGTTTCTGAAACTTGCAAAAGCTTCCCATGTGTTTACTTAAGTTAGCTTCTTCCTTCCCTCTCTGTCGTTGTAGTGCCAGGGCTCATCCTCCAGTCTGTTCAGCCTCCACTTCCTGCCTGGAGGAAGACAGTTTAGATTAAGTGTTCTTTATACCACCTCCCCAAGTAAGTGAGAAAGAATAATCCCCTCATTTCAACTTGATCTGCAAATAGCAAACAGCCCCTTTAGCTAAAATTTCTCTCTTAGTTTTGAAACAGGAAAATATGTTTTCTGTGCATGTGTGAGCACACAAGCGCATGTGTGCATGCATGCAGTGTGTGCTTTTAAATGATGTTATGGATCCACAATGATGTTGTGGATGCATAACATCTCCAGGGGCCATCTCCAGGCCTTAGGTTTTGGCAATCCTGAACTCTCAGCCTTGAGGCATATTTCTTTTCTCATGAAGCACTGGAATAGCCTTGGTCTTCCTTTTCATAGGGTCTTCCTAGCATTCACACTCATTGCTGATCTAAACATATCCAGAACCACGAGGTGGAAAGATCTTGATGTACCACCTCAGACTCTTGTGTGCCGTCAGAGCCTGGAAACAGGCTGCTTTATCCATTAGGCACTTTAGACACAGTGCCTAGGTCCTTAAAAAACAGACTTTTAGGGCCTACAAAACCATCCCTTGTGGTACATTGAGGCAAGACAGGGGGTCGAATACAAGGGTGCCTAGGGGCTATGAAAACCTTAATGCAGCCCTGCTTGGAAATGCTACTTTTTGGAGACTACAGTTCCCAAAATCCCCCAAGCCAACCCAGCTATGCAACTCTGTGGGGATTCTGGGAATTTTCTTCCAAAAAAGGTATCGCTTCCAAACCATGCCTTATGCTGCCCCTGCAAACACAGGTTGGCAGTTTGGGAGTACTCTTGGAGGTCCAGGCCTCAGTGGCAGTGAGGAATACATTGCACAGTTAATGCTAGTGCACCAACTGTACCCATTCGTGGAGAAGTCAGACCTTGGCTACGTCCTATTTGGATTACTGCAATACACCCTACTTGGAGATGGCTTTGAAAAGTGCTCAGAAACTTCAACTGGTCCAAAAAAACAGCAGCCAGATTGTTAACCGGGATTGAGAGCACACAACGTCATTGTTGCAACAGTTCTACTGGCTGCCAGTCTGTTTCTGGGCACAGAAAGTGCTGATGATGACCTACAAAGCCCTATATGGTTTGGGTTCAGGCTATTTGAAGGACCATTTCTCCCTTTATGAGTCCATTAACACCCTAAGATCTTCTGGAGAGGCCCTTCTCTCTGTTCCACCACCTTCTCAGGCTCGTTTGGTGAGAACAAGGGAGATGGCCTTGACTGCTCCTCACTTTGGAACTCACTCCTAGAGAGGCCAGGATGGCCCCATCCTTGCTCTCCTTCCATTGGCAGGTCAAAACATTTTTAGAAACTGACTGGACTGGGCTTTTAATGCTGTGTGCTGCTGTTTTAAAGATTTGCATGCATTCTTTTAATGAATTTTAACATTTTTAACTTTATAAATTGTTAAATTTTTAAAACATTATTTATATCATTCTATTGAAGGTTTTGCATGGTTTCCAATCTGTACTGTTTTAAAGATGCTGTTAGCTGCCTTGAATCTCATTATTAAGAGAAGGACAGGATGTAAATGAATACAACAACAATTTCACAGACTAGGACATGTGTGGCCAAGCAACATCAGAGTGTGTTCAAGATGGTAAAAAGTTAATAATTATGAAGAACATATAAGCTAGGAAAAGCTGCAGCAGTTATTTTTGCTTGAGCCTACTGAGAAGGGCAAGATTCTTCCCTTCTCCTCCTGGTGAGTGAATGGAGTATAAATGACTTTTGCAGTTTGAACTCAGTTTGCAGCAACCTGAAGTAAGCAGAAGACGAAGAAGGAATGTGGGAAAAGGAAAGAGAAACTGGGACTTTTAAGAACAGCTGAAAAAGTGATATGATCAAGGATTAATTGGGACCTTCCCTGCCAAGTCAGGACAGTTTGAGGGTACAATCACATGTGGGTTTGATAAAAAGGTTGCTGGAGGAGCAGACGCACTGCCCCAAAATGGAAAGGAATGACCTGAAACCCCATCTCTGATCTTTTGGCCTTTCCGAACATAAAGAGCATTAAGATTGTAATTGTGGGAAGGTAAATGCCTGGGGGCCCTGAGAAAAGCTGCACACTGGCGTACAGGAGGCCCTTTTGCAATATGCCCAGAAGATTCAGGAGGAGGAGAAGGGAAGAGGCTAGCAAAATACAGCCCACCCTCTCAAACAAATTTGTTATGATGATGATGTTATGATGTTAGCCCTTCCCCACTTCCCCTTCAAATGATTACTAATCTTCAAGCATTTGAAGATGACAATTAAGTGCTTTAACTGAAGCCAATTCTTTTCTTTTTTTTTTAAGAAAGGCCCTCCCCACCCCCTTTTCTTCTTCTTTTCTTTTCTTTTAAATTGCTGCTCCTATTTTCCTGGCCTACTCTCAGAGTGTTCGGGATCCTTCCAGGGTAAAAAGCCAAGTGGAAGCGAAAGCCAGAGAACATAGCTGTGAGCGACAAACACCAGCACACGCTCCCCAGCACAAAGCAGCCTGCTTTGGAGAGCTCTACCTAAACCCAGAGGAGGCCACAGTTTTCTGGCTTAGGTTAGCCACCCGCCTTGCAAACCACAACACTGCCGTCCCGTTCACTGCTCTGAACCTGTCTTCTTCCTCTTCCTTTGCTCTTGATCCCAGGAAAGGGTATAGTAGGGAAGAAGCTCCAGTGATGGACAAGGAATGTGTGAGGGTCACAGGGATTGATGGGACGGCTACCTTCTGTGTCTTCTCTCTCCCTTTACTTTTTAGCCATAATTTGTTTTTAATTAGATCTGTGTTATAACCTGCCTCGAGCCTGGGGAGAGGCAGGTAAAATAATAAATAATAATAATAAAATTTATTTTTATCCCGCCTCTCCCAGTGGATCAAGGCAGCCTTACAGGAACATATAAATACATTAAAACATTAAAATGTAGCCTATCCTCCCCACCCCCCAACCTTTCTGTCCCCCTAAACACATTAACTATTAAAAACAAATTAAAAACAAAATTAAAAACAAAGGAATTGTTGTTGTTCTTATTATTGTTGTCATCGTTGTCATTGTTGTTGTTGTTATTATTATTATTATTTATTTCTTTTAATTCCATTGGAAGATTTCACTTTGAACCAACCTTTTGTTTACAGCCAGGCTGAAAGACAGTTTTAAAAGAACAACCAAGTTCTTCTTTCAAAATCCTTTTCAATTCAAATATTGGTTTGCTGATAATAATAATGACAATTGCACTTTGGGTCACAAATGACTACAGTCGGAGCTCCTCTATGTTTGTGGGTTTGACCTTTGCGAATTAGACTATTTGCAAGGCGTGCCTCCCCCCCCGATCCCTCCTCCTCCCATTCCCTTGTGTTTTCCCAGGTGAAGAGAAGGAATGCAAGCACCCAGAGAAACTGAAGCAAAATTAAATAGATTTGGAAGAAGGCAGAGCAGGCTAGTGGTTAAAGCACCGGCTTTGCAGCCAAAATTTCAATTTAAATATTTAACTTTAGATATAAATATTCAAATATTTATTTATTAAAGATTTCTGGAGACTAAGATTCAAATCCCCACTGCAGGACCTTGGACAAGCCACATTCCCTCAGCCTCAGAGAAAGGCAAAGGCAAAGCCCTGCTGAATACATCTTGCAAAACAACAACAACAACAGAAACCCCTAAGGTAAGGTCACCTTAGTGTTGCCATAAGTCAGATGCGACTTGAAGGCACAGAACAGCAAAGTGTTGCTAACAGAGAGAGGTCCCTCCTAACCATCATGTCTCTTCCCATGGCACCCCTAAGGCAAATCTGTCACGTGGGCTTTCTTTGCAAGATTTGTTGCCTTTGCCATTCTCTAAGGCGGAGAAAATGTGACTTGTCTGAGGTCACCTAGTGGGGTTCCATGGTCGAGAGGGAGTCAAACCCTGGTCTCCAGAGTCATAGTTTGGGTGCATGCACGTATCTGTCAGGGGCACACCAGTGTGTGTGTGTGTGTGTGTGTGTGTGTGTGTAGGGGGAGTGCAGGTGCTGAAACTGCTCATTCATTTTCAAACAAGGGAACAGTTTTGACACCTGCACTCCCCCCCAAGTTCCTGTTGCTGCTGCTGCTCTTCATAGACCCCCCGTGAGGGCTCCACAGGCCCCAGGTTAGGAACCGCTGATCTGATTCAATTTCAGAAGCTAAACAGCGCCAGGCCTAGAGCATGGCTTCCCCAAGGCAACCCAATCGGCTTCCTTGGCTGAGTGGGGACTTGAATCCTGGTCTCCTGGAATCCTAGTCCAACAGTCAAACTGTGACACCATGTTGGCTCTTTTCAGGAGGTGTAGGGCCTTTCCACTCTACACTATCATAGTGCTATTAGTCTACTTTCAATATTCTATGGAATCCTGGGATTTGTAGTTTAGAGAAGGGCCTTTAGAATTCTCAGCCAGGGAGCTCTTTGGCCTCAGTAAACTACAAATCCCAGAATTCTACAGGATGTTGAAAGTGGAATAATAGCACTACAGCTGTGTGATGCGGAAAGGCCCTCACTTTCTAGTAAATATGTGGCCATTTGCTACCTCAGCTTGTACTCCCTGGTGTGAAGTTTAGCATGGCAATGAGCTCACTAAACCTCTGCTTCATTGTTCTTGTTTTTATGATAACCATTTTCTTTAAAGAAAGATCACCCTGGCTGGCCTCATTTAACCTCAATTTCCTTCTCCACCCCTATCTCCCCTTTTGGCCCAACTAGCCTTCCTCCTTCCTCACAGCCTGCTCAGCTCTTTAGCAATGATCGGAGAGACTCTTCCAGAGTCTAATGTGCCTTGTTAAAATTCCACTCCTGCTTTTCTCTTCCTTATTAGAAATGTTTTTGGATAACATATCTGCCTCCTTGAGTTGTGATGTTCTTCTCCCGTCCCTTCCAACTTAACCAAATGTTAAGTCAGGCTGGCTTTTTATTTTTTTAGAGCTGGAGCAAAGACTTGGCGTCTCCCTTGCGTTGGGAATGGTCTTTCCTGGCAAGAGTCAGAACTCAGGGTTTTGGGTTTGTTTTGTGTGTGTATGTATGTATGTATTTCTGCTGAGATTTTCACATTAAAATGCAAAGCTGGTTTGTTCAGTTGCTTCCTCAGAAGCCGCTTCCGCCGCTTTCTTCCCATGAAGGATTCGGTGAGCCGTTTGCAGAAAGGGTGGTGCTGGAAAGGCAAGATGTTCTGCAGCATGTGATTATCAGTTTCCAACAATAGCTGGGCACATTCCCTAAGAGTGGAAGAAAATATCAGAAGTTAATACAGCTTTGCTATTTATTACCCTATAATTAAGGCACTGACAGTTTTCCTATTATAAAACCTTATTTGCAAAGGTTCATAATTCAAGAGGCAAAAAATTTCATTTCAAGATAATGTCTGGATTACCATGTTGAAGCATTTAAAATATTTTAGCAAAATGAATTTAATCTGTCACAGGCTTCCCATTTCCCAGTTCTTGTTTTGTAATTTCTCTCCCCCACCCCCACCCCCACCCCAGGCCACTTTTTGGGTTTTGTTTTAATTAAAGTGCATTTTATAACAAGCAACTTTTAAAGGAACGTTAGATAACCTAAACAGAGACATTGCACAATGGGACAGTTTCTTGGGTGGGGGGAGATTTCTTCCTTTCTTTCTTGAAGGTTGTAAACTGAGGTTCCTGAAAGCTTAAATGACTGAAAATTATGCCAGTTACAAACTTTGGATTTTGGTATTCCTCAGAAGTCTGCAGCTCTAGTTTTGAATTGAGGCTTTAAAATAAGCAAACATGAAAATACCTCAGCTTTACTTATCCTGTTTACATAAAACAAAAACAAAAACAAAACTTGGAGGATGGAGAGGAGAAAGGAAGGAAAACAATGCTTTAAGTAGCTCAACTTGAAAAAGGTTGCTTTTCAAAGAGTTTTTCCAGCTTTCAGAGAGAGAACTGTTAATATAGGTAAGCAAGTCCCCACCTAGTGCCTTCCAGCTGTGTTAGACTACACAGAATCCCCTAGCCATTAGTCCGCAGGCAGCCGGCCAGGTGCAGAGGGGAATGTTTCTGTTGCGCTCTCATCCTGGCAAAGGCACTGGCAGGATCACAATGGGATGTCGGCAGGAACCAGTGAGATAAGGAAATGGCCCCAGTCTTCTTCTGGTTTCTTGACTATAGTCTCCATTGGATTAACGACTGAGCCAAAGTATAGAAAATGTCTTAAGTACTTCAAATTCTTCAGCATTCACATTAAAGTTATGTAATGATGTTCCCTTCCCTAATTTTCATTCCTCCATCCTCTGAATCTAATCCTGTATTCTTTATATGCTCTACACATAAATTAAACATATAAAGTGATAAAATGCAGTCTTGTCTGATCCCCTCATCAATTGGAAACCATTCTGTTTTTCCACATTCTGTCCTTAAAGTGGCCTCTAGTCCTAACTATAGATTATGCATCAGGATAATCAAAAGTTGTGGCACACTCACTTCTTTTAGAGTAATCCATAATCTTTCAAGATCCACACAACCAAAGGCTTCACTATAATCATTAAAGCACAGACTTTTTTCCTCTGAAATTCTTCGATTCACTCCATCAGCCACCATATGTTGACAATATGATCCCTAGTGCCTCTTCCTTTTCTAAACCCAGCTTGGACATTTGGCTTTTCTTGCTCCATATATGGTAAAAGCCTTTGTTGTAAAATCTTGAGCACAATTTTGCTTGCATGTAGAAATGCAATGGTTTCTAAAACTGATGTTCCCTTTCTTGAGCATCAGAATGCATATTGGATGTTTCCCATCTGTAGGACATGGTTTTGTTTTTCCTTATTTGTTGGCAGATTTTTGTTAGAATTTGGGTGGATTCCATTTCTATAGCTTGAAACCACTCTATTGGTATGCCATTTGTTTCTGGTGATTTAGTTCTCCCAGGTGCTTTGAGGATCTCTTCCACTTCATTTGCTAAAACTATGGGTTCATAATCTAAAAGTTCTTGAATGAATCTGTCATCCTTTAATCTTTTTCATCTGGTTTTTCAATGTACTGGAACCAGTAGGGGTGCCCATATTGACTGGGCTTCTGTGATTTACAGAGCCTAGAAAATTTACTAATTTTGACTACAATTCCCAGATTCCTCAAGCCAGGCCAGTGACCATGCTGGCTGAGGGAAGGAAGGTCCTGGGAGTTGTAGTGTCCAAGAAATTACTTTTCCAAGTTCTTATTATTTGACTAAGACCCTTTTACGCCCTTCATTGAAGCAATTCACTTTATATTTTTTAAAGGGAAAGTGAACAGATAAGGACCTGAATGTTTCTGCAGCACTCTTAAAAGGTGGTACTCTGCCTGAAGCAACCAAAGGAGAAAGAATGGAATCAAAGAAGTTGTCCATGCCAAGTTGGGCTATTTTCAATATAGCACAAGGATGAGTAAATGGGACCTCAAGATCTTGCCAGACTGTAGCACCCATGTTCTTTGCCTTGGCTGGGTAGGACTGATGGGACTTGTAGTGTACCTGTGTTTGGAATGCTCCCAGCATAGTGTGTATTTTTTGGCTGGCAATGGTTCTGTAGGATCTCAGCAAGACGCCTGCTCCCGGCTCTTTTTTCTTTTGCTAGCAATTCCAAGAGTTTGAACCTGGGACCTTCTGTAGGCAAATATGATGACAGCCTGCCAGTTGAGTCCCATTCTGGAAGGTTCAGTGCACGTGTAATTTCACACCACAAGTAACAGATGACCAGGGAACCTTTTCAGCTTCTTCCAGGTAAATCAGCACACATTGCTTCAAACACATGGCATTAAAGACTAGTCAGTGTTTTTCTAGTACACATTGTGGTTGGGCATTGAGTTTGGAGAAGTTCTGGGCAAGAAATAAGTTTCCTAACATTCTCCTGCCTGCCAGTTTCCTCTTAGAACTCTTACCCACTCCAAGATAGCACTTCAGCTTGCAGCTAGGCATGCACATTTTTAAAATAATCTGTTACACAGACCCCTGAAAATAGAAAAGCAACACAGTAGGATATAGCACAACAACAGAACACATATTTTAGATAAAGTAACAATCTGGGGCTCTTTCATGCTATACAGTTATAGCTGTATCACTCCACTTTCACTGCCATGGCTGCATCCCATGGAATCCTGAGGAGGTTGTAGTTTGGTCAGAGGCATGAGAACTCTGGCTGAAGTTGTTGTTGGGTGTCTTCAAATCACTTCCAACTTCCAGCAACCCTAAGGTGAATCTATCACAAAATTTTCTTGAAAAGATTTGTTCAGAGGGGGTTTGCCTTTGCCTTCCTCTGAGGCTGAGGGATAACTTGCCCAAGGTCAACCAGTGGGTCCCTATTGCTAAATGGAGATTTGAACCCTGCATTTCCAAAGCCATAGCCTGGTGCTTATGCTGGCTGTCCAGGCTGAAGCATCTCTTCCTAAAGTGCAACTCCCATGGTTCCACAGAATGCAGCCATGTCAATGTGGAAGAAGAGTGCTATAATTCTGTAGTGCAAAAGGGTCTATGATTCCTGAAGATTATATTTTGCTTAAAAGTCAGTCCCAGGTTCAGTCTCCTAGAATTCACTGTCAAAGGAGATCTGAGCACTGCCTCTCCCCTTTTCTCTCCGCCAGCAGACAGCAAAGGCAAAACACAGGCCTTTGTCATCTGAAGCCTTCTTGCCATGGAAGGGATTTTTAACTGTATGAGTGTTGCATTTTCCTCTGAGTAGTATTTCTAGATCATTTTCTTTTTCTGCCTTTGTGACTTACATATTTTACATATTTTGTGCTGTTTTATTGTAAGCAGGCTTGTATCCCATTTGGGAGAAAAGGTGGGATACAAATTAATTCAATGCACGAATGGATAAAATCTCCAATAAGGCTGGGAAAAGATACTCTTTTAAAGCCTCTGCCTGTCAGTGCAGACAGTATAGAGTCAGATGGACCAAAAGTCTGGCTCTTAACAAGGCAGCTTCCTAAGTTTCTAGATCCTCTTTGATGTGATGGATTTCACTTGCAAGGAGTTTTTTTTTTTTAAAGCAGCCCAAAACATTTAAAATTGTATCTATAAATCATTCTACCTACCTCATTCCACTGTAAATATAAGCTAAGTTTTTAAAACGCTAGAATGCGACAAGATTATTATGCATTGGTTTTATAAAAGAAGAAAGCCCCCCCCCCCCAACAGAAAGGGGAGCATTTTTATTTCAAGTTGGGCCTGACAATGGCAAACTGGGCATCATTTCTTAGTAGTCTTTTGTGCTAATCCCTCAACAGAATGGTAGCTGTGTGTCTCCCAAGTACGCTCATAGTTCATCAAGTTCTCTAACAAAAGGGCCAGTTTACCAAGCCTGTATGGGGACACTGGAATGTTTTCACGTTTACTCTCAGTGTAATATTTGATATCTCTAACTTTTATTTTTAGCAAAAGATTAAACAATCTTTGAGAGATAAGAATTGTGGGGAGGAGATGTTTTCTGTAACTAGCACAGATCATTGATGGAGAAGGACTTTTTTTTAAAAAAAGGGGGGGACAGAGCAGGCTAGAAATAGGGCAAGTAAAACCTTTGACAGGTGGTTGTGGGACAGACAGGTATCTCACTGTTAAGAACCTCTCCAGAATCAAGACAAGTAGGCCAAAACAAACAAACAGGCAGGGGGAGGAGAGAAACTGGGGAAGGGGGAGTTAGCGCTGCAATCTCTTTTAACAAGTCTGTTTGCCCCAGCAGCACCCCCTGTCTAGAGCATGTTGTAACATTTCATTACTGTTTCAAAACAGATCCCAGCAATACTTCAACTGCATTTGTTGATGCAAGGATGTGTGCAGTAATAAACACACAGATAGATGTACACTCTTATACATGAATGAGATACGCTAATTAAAAATTACAGCGGGTACTTTATTAAAAACACACGGTACAATTCAAACCTTCAAAACATACACCATCAACAAACGCAGCTGCTTGACTGTTGGCTTGACTGTTATCTTGAAAAGCCTGTATTTATAAGTTGGGTACAAAGTCTCTTCTCCATCCCCCACTTTCTTAAAACAAACCAGGCAGTAACATTAAAACAAGCAGAGTGTGTGTGTGTGTGTGTGTGTGTGTGTCACCATTTTGACGTCTATCCGTTTGTTCTTCAACCTTGAGAGAAATAAAACAAGTGTCTCGACTTTCATTTTATCGGATAGATGGCACCATGTAGCATATTTCCCATGCTAGTTTGAATTACAGCTGTTTATCTTGCAGCTTTCTTTAAGATTAATTAAATGCAAATGTAGCTCTGTGAATCATGGGAATACCTGCCAGACCCCTTATTAATACCTTCGCTTAAAAACCCCTGTGCCACAGAGCCATTAATTTGTAAAAAAAATGAGGGGGAGAGAAAGGGAGGAGGGGGATACAAAAGCAGCCCTTAACCTCTGAACAATTCCTAGAGGCCTACCCAATAAATCCAGGGGATACTGGTCCTCCTTTCAGACCCGGTGGCCCTTGGAGGACGATAACCTGGCAACCTAGGTAGAAAGCCAGCCAAGAAGCGAGCCGTTTGAAGCTGCAATCTTGGCTGCCATCACATCAGCAGAAAGAAAGAATTCAGGCACCATGTCATCCAGTACAAAGGATAAAAACAGATTCAACCGGAAATTCAATGTGGCACCACATATGGGATACATGAGTGCAGTTATACAACAGGCCACATTTTTTTTTTTTTGAACAGTCTCCTACATGTGATGCTGAGGACATGTGTAACCATCGTAACGTCTCTCGGAATCTGTATTTAATTTGAGTCAGGGTGGTGGCAGGGATTGGAGATCTGAAGCCGCCACAGGTTTGTGGCAGATGGCTCAGTGTCAGCTATGACAAGCAGCCAGGCTGAGCTTCCTCTGCCGCTTTTCTTTTCTCTCTGATCAGGTAAATATGGGCACACTCTGGAAAGTTCTACAGATTTTGCCTTAGGCTGCAAGTTTGTGACTTCGCCCCATCTGTCACAAATCTTCCTTGGGTTCTGTTGCGAGCAGAGACCTGAATTTACCATGGAGCGCTGCCCAAGAAAACTGAGAGATCTCTCCCTGCGAAAAAAAAAAAAGGACACAGAGAGAAGGAACATGAACAAAATAATCAAGGAAAAGTATACTTGTTTCTTCTCTCTCCTCCTTCCTTGCCTTTTCAAGTAGCAGCAAAACATTCTGTGTCGAACACTTGATTAATGTAAAAGATGTACAATTGTCTCCACTTCAGAGATTTTTATCCCGAAATTGCGTGGATAGGATAAATACTGCTGTAAGACAAGGGTCAGAAAATCCTGCTCTCTGATTGGATCAAGGTATTAGAGACTCAATCCCAGGTTAGAATCACTTTTGTAAACAAGGGCTTTCTGCCACAAACAGCTTACCTGACATCAGGCAGGCTGGTCTGCTCTTAGGAAGCTTCCACCTGAGACAGGGAAAGCTTTTAAGAACATGCCTGATTATTTCATTACCTTGCCCCTCTCCTCTTTCCCTCTGCAAAAGATTCCCAGCCTTTCAGGCTTTTCAGCCACAGGCGAAAATAATCCTCGAGTAAACAGCAGGACATGTGGCAAACATTTTGCTTTAAAATACGACATTGTCATGAGACTTAGCACAACTTTGTTTGGCCAGTCTTAAAACATGCATCATTAAATAATTATGGGCAGACTAAAGTGGGGGCAGGGGAGACATGGAAAAACACATTCTCCACCTTCCCAGTGAATGTTCATGTCTGACACCTATGTAGGAAAAACAATATGCCACTGATATTTGTTGTGTGAACTTGAGTGATCATTTCCATTAAAAAAAAAAGAACTCTAAGGAAATGGTCTCTTTATTCAGTATTTCAGTTGCTGTCTCTAACACAGAATGATGCAAATGCAATTGGTCTATATTCATTACAACTATGTAGTCTCAGTATAAAACTATGTAAATGACACTGCAGCCCCCTTCAAGATCCAGCAGCGAGACTGAGTGAAGGAGGTCTATTCAGCTTCCAAAAGTGGCACAAAGAGGATGATATTTCCACCTGTTCCATCAGCCAGCAAGGCTGTGACCATCAGAAGAAGGATCCTGGTTTCAAGTCCTTGTCTCAACCTCACTTGCTGGCGGGAGGGATGGAAATGCCATCCTCCTTGTACCTGATCAGAAGCTGAATGGACCTCCTTCGCTCAATCTGGTAGCTGGTTCTTAAGGTGTGCTGTGCAGGGCAGGGTCAAGTCAAGAGATGATACTGAGGTCCTTTCCACACCCTACCTTCTTGCATGGTCCTCTGGTGCTGATCCCGGCAGTGCCTCTGCCAGGAAGGGAGTGCAATGGCAGTGCTCTCCTCCACACAGGACCGGCTCCCTGTGGAAGGAAGTGCGATGGACATGCCACTTCCTCCCGCAGTGCAGTCAGGTACCTTCCCAGGCTGTGCTGTGGCAGGAAGTGCTGCCATCACACTTCCAGGGCTTCCACCAGCTAGGTAAGTGCAGGATGGTGGTGCAATTGTATATCATTAACGGGTAAAACCCATTAATGATTTAATCTGCAATCGTGCCACCTGAGGATGGGAGTGAAGTGGGACTGCAACAGTGTCATGCAGAAGTGTCATCACAGTCTTGCTCCTCTCCCAGTCCCACGCCTGAGTTATACAGACACAGCTAAGTAGGTGAACTAGGATACCAGCAATGCTATGTTCACAACCCACCCTACTTGTTTCATTGTTTCACCTTAGGAATCTTCCCCAGTTTATTTTAGTTCATTTTAGGAATATCTCTCATTTTATTTTGTTAAGGAACATGACAGCTCAATAAGACATGACAGACATCTCGTTTAGCAATCAGCCACTCTATTCAGTTCCACCTTTTGCTGATGAATACATGTTGATTTGACAACCTCAACTTGGCACTGCAATGTCATCATAAACTAATCTGGCCAGTACTGGTATATATGACATAATCTTGTGGGTCATCCACTGTTCGCGTAGTACCTGGGCCTTTGACTGGTAGGCTGCAGGCTGAACAGGCAGGACAAGATAGTGGAGCTCCATGGTTCAATGCTCCAGTATTTTTTTCTTTGGCTTAAAAACTGCTGAAAGAGATAGGTGGCAGTTTGGTCTAGGATCACCAGGGGGTTGCCTCTTTTCTCCTGTGTTGTTTCTTTGATCGACTCAGATCTCCTCTCAAGAGATGATATTTATTGGCAGGAAGGAAAGTGCCATCTGGTACCTGACTCTTTCCTTCTTTCCAACCTAAAGCAGCTGGAGGGAGGGGTATACATTGGAGAAATGATACAGGAAGGGAACAGGTTAACCTCTCCCTCCTTTGCCTCCTTCTTTCTTGCCATGGCTCAAACTGCTTTTAAGCAAAGGTTTCAATACAGAAATGTTTGCAAATAAGTATTGTCCCATTTCATGGCTAATTTGGTTCTCAGTGAGGAAATTTCCCCTCCCACTCTGTAATAGCTTGCCTCATTGGCATGAATGATGTGGAGCTCTTGGGTTTTTGCCTCAGTTTATGTGCTGTTTGTACATGTACTTTGTGGGCTTGGACTGTGAACACTGATGTTCATGAATGCTGGACTGTGATCCCACAGAGAACAAGAGGAAGTAAAGAGCATGGTCAGTAGATGTCAGATCTGCCTATCTGGCAAGAAGTAAAGTCTTATCCTGATCCCATGTCTGAGCCTCAAAGTCAATTCCTTACTCTCTTCTGAAAATTGAAAACTTGGAAAAAACTTGGATTGACTACAACTCCAAGAATGACACAGACAACACGGCCACTGGTCATGCCGTGAGCTGTAGTCCAAAAAGGTAATTTCCCCCACTTCTACCAGTATCTTAGGAAAAACTGTAGGGACTGAGGATCATTCACATAATCGCTACGTACTCCAGATATATCTGGGGCATCCAGAAAGTACTATATGAAAAGGAGAAGCCCCAGTCCTCTTTTCACTCTTAGAGTTGGGGACTGGCCAAGAACGTATCCCTACAGGTATGTCATACTTTGTGCCATGTCCCAAACATCCTCCAAAATGCAGCAAAACTGCAGGACTGATCCTCCATCCAGCCCTCCATTCTAAGTTGCAGAAAGGGCTAATGCTTCTTGGGTTATACACACTTTTCCAGCTTACCCAACTGTGGGAGTAATGATTGTTCCACTGCTCCAAATTCCCAAGCCTGGAAAAAAAACTGGGGCTTATACCCACCTCAGTGCAATGGAACACACTCAGGACACTTTGCTTGCTCCATTGTTTGTTTGCTCCAAAGACTAGTTCAGATTGGCTAAGACCTGTGGCTATGTCAGTAAGAAGCAAGCAGTGATCCCTGCCCTCTGGTTGAAATCAGGTCCTTCTCTCCTCATCTAGTTGTGAAGAACAGTTTAATTCTTAGCCTCTGTGGAGCTAGGCAGTCACAGCCTCTGGAATGCTATAAGAGGCAGAGGCGTACCGGGGGGGGGGGAGGCGATGACAGCGATCTGCCCTGGGCAGCAATTTTTTTGGGGGTGCCCCACATGACATGGCCATGCCCCTGTGACATGTGGCCATGCCCCACATGACGTGGCCACACCCCTGCCCCTCCACTCCGCTTGCCTCGCCCTCCCGTGCCCAAACTCCAAGCAACGCGGCTGATGGGAGGGCTATGGGAAAAAAAAGAAAAATACAAAACCAGAAGTTTGTCTGATAAACAGTCAAAGAGGGGCAGTTAGAAATAGAGGCATAAGGGGGCAAAGACGAAGGGATTAAATCTTGAGATTTAAGGGCCAGTGAGGAAAAGAGAAATGGCTAGAGCTGGGAAAAGTATACGATCACAACAGGGACTTTGGTTTAATGGGAGTTGAGTGTGTGGAAATAATTCAGGGAGAAGTGTTACTCAGCTTTAACTGTAGTGTTACATTGGAGATATCCACACAGTGTAAATTTTGCTGTTGGCTGATATATTTGCTGCTGTAGTTCTCTCCTCTCTCTCTCTCTGTGTGTGTGTGTACACACATGCACACATACACACACACACATACATACATACATACATACATATAGATGACATTTCTGTTGTCCCAGAGAATTCAGTGGCAATTCCTAGCACCAGCAACATCATCTTATTTTCCCCCAGGTACTTAAAAAAAAAAAATCCAGGGCATATTGGAGTGGGGGAAAAAAGGAAACTACCAAAGGACTTGTACGGTTGCCAATCATATAATACAGCTTTCATCCTCCACTTTCCCTGCCAGTTTCTACAATAACTGTAGGCTTCAAGTGGATGAAAAAGCAGCATCAACAGATATGAACTGGCGATAAATAATGTTATCTGTTGCGAGAGCTCTTCCTTCTTTGTTGTAATCTGGAAAAGCCAATTGTATTTTGTATGATGTTGACATAACACTAGATGTTTAACTGACTTCTTAATACAACAACCCTTCCCTGTTTTGTTGTTTACCTCTATGTTTTATTTTAAATTTTATTTATATTTTTTAATTCATAGATTTATTTAAGGATATACTTCATTTCTCATTTATTAAGGGAATTACCAAACTGAACCCATCAAAAAAAATCTATTTACCCAGTCTAGATGTCATCTTGAGATCTGAGAACCAGAGCCAGATAAGGGTTTTAAATTAGAAGGGCAAAGTGGGTAACAGGAGTGGAACTGGGGAACTTACCCCAAGAGGGGAGCTATCACACCAGTTACTATTTCTCACAATAGAGTGATCCGCAGAGAGACCCTTAGGAGAGGCCCAAGGCCCTGGGGGGGGCTATTTTTGGCTCCTCACTGAATGTGTCGGGGGAGCTTTGTTAGGAACCAAAAGAAGTTTGGGGCCACATGGCACCTGCAGGCCACACTTTACCCACCTCCATCTTACAAGATCTTCAGTGAAGGACCTCCTACATCTGAGGCAGGTGACTCTAACGGACAGACGGCTTTTTCTCACTAATGGCACCTCAGTAACAGAATGCTCCCCCCAGAGAGGTTTGCTTGGCATCTCTTTCAGTGACCTTCAAGCACCAGGCAAAAGCTCTTTTACTTCCTCAAGCTTTTAAGAGCTACTTTTACTCCTTTATGCTGCTTTCATAATTTTTGTACCTTTTTGCTTCTGTGTGCATTTAGATTGTAACTCTGTCATTCTTTTTCATAATATAATGGGGACAGAATGGAAAGACAGTATGAAAAACATACAGTAAATAAAACCTTTCTCCTTTCTAAAAACAATCTTTAAAAAAAAGAAAAAGAAAAAAAGAACAATTTTAGCAGTCTTGCTAGTGTGGAACCACTGGCACCTCTCTTTCTCTTTTAAAAACAGCAATGCTCAATCATGTCCCATTTCTGGGGCCAGCTGAACACCAATGGAAGTCATCACCCTGGGAGGTGAGTTGAGGCAGACTATACAAAAATCTAGGAAGTAGCAGCAAACAACTAATGACAGGGCAGTGAAAATTCACAGTGCCAAGACAGAGAAGAAAGAATGGGAAATGGAACATTACCTTGATAATCTCTCCCTGTTCTCTATGATAAATAATAGCTTAAGTATGACCAGAGGTGAAATGGTGATTCTATATGGAGAGGGCTTACTTGCGACCTCTAACTGCCTATTCTGTTACACAAGTGAGTACTCCTGTTTTGGGGAGGAAACATCAGGCAAGAAAGCCATCCTTCTTTGAGGGAGGAAGGAGGTGGGGGAAGCATACTTTCTTGCAAATTGACTGAATTAAGCAGTAGGAAAGAGGTCGTTGGTGCCTTTTGCAATCTCCTGTTAATGTCTCTTTTGTAAAATTAAATTATTATCCTTTGTTGTTTTTTTTAAAAAAATATTTTATTTCTTTCTCTCCTTCCTGCCACATTCCATGGGCTCAACAGATTCAGCTCTTACCCTATTCCCCTATGTGCTCTGATGCCCTTTCTCAAACATTTCTAACTCATCAGCCAGTTTTAATTCCCTCCCTAAAGAATGCTGGAAGCTTGTATTCCCAGTCTAGTTTTGTAACTGAAAGTTCAATGCCCTTGCTTTTTGACACTGAAGATTTTTCTGCTTAGTATAGCCACTTTTCTCCCTGTTGCACCTCCAAGTGCTCCGACAAACGTTCCTTGTCACTGCTCCCTCTGGGCTAAAAAAAGAATGCCACAAGAGAATTAAGAGTGACCTGGTGAAAGGCAATCCCCAGACTGTGCACGCACACACACACAGAGAGTCCAATTCCATACATTTCACTTTCAGAATTCCCAGTACAAAGGTGGAACAATCAAATCAAAATAGTATTCTGATGAAAGAAGCAAATACCTCATTTGAACACCATTTCCCCTCGTTTGAAGACTATTTCCCTTTCACACACAGCAGTAGCAAATTCATCCCTGCCCCTCCCTTACATTGAAGATTTTGGTCTTTCTTGCATTCTGTCCTTTGGATGGGGGTGCTTTCCTTCAATAAATGTTTCTCCAGGCTAGGGTTTGCTAGATTTTGAGATACTGCTACTGTAGGTTGCTAGAGGAGCTGGTGAATAATTTGGGGTGGACATCATGGCTCATTGCCTGGGACCAGCTTTGATTCACTTACCAGCTATGGCCTTTCCTGGAAGGAGTCAACCTGGCTACAGTAGTTTATGTGCTGGTAACTTCCCAAATAGTGTGAGGCTGCCCCCGAAGATGAGACAGGGGTTGCAGCTACTGCAGTATGTAGCAGTTACACTGAGGACTGGAACACCTGACAGGAACCCCATGACATTAGCTATAAAAGAAATGGCACTGGTTACCAACATGGTTCTGGTCTCCATTAAAGGCAATGGTGATGACATCTAAAACCTTGGGACCTCAATACCTGGAGGAATATCTCACCCTATATATACTTGCCTTAAATCTGTCTCAGCAGTGGAAGATATGCCCTACATGGAAACAAGGGACTCCTCTCCCGTGGGTCTCCAATGGTGGAATGTTTGGAGGCTTGACTGTCACAGGCTTTGACTTTACTTTGGTGCCAGGTTAGAACCTGGCTCTTTATCAAAACCTTCGGGGTCTAAAGATCTTGGTTTGAATATGTGTAAACTGTTCAAATAGTTTAAAATAGTTTTCAGTGTTTTGGACAGGTTTAAATTGATTTAGATTCTGAGAAGGGGATGCTTTTGTTTACGGCTGGGAACGAGACCAGGGGATGAAAATAACAGTGGAAGTCCTGGTGTACACAAGGCACTGAAAAGTTGAGGTGCAGCCTACAGGTTTTTAAAGCCTGGTCTACTTCATACTGTCCCTCTTCATCATTCCTCAGGCCACTGTCTCGCCCTTCATGCAGTGGCCAGATAAGACTTTTTTCTCTTCCTTCCAATTCTTTTTGGACATACTCTGCACTGTTTCTGTATAGAATAGAGACAACAGGTACGAGGTGTGGCTTGTAAATAGGCAGTAACTCGCAGGTGGGCTGAGGGTTGAAGGAACAGTGATGGAGAACACGCATAGGCATCTACTTGGTGAAGGAACATCTCCAGACTTTCCCTCTGTGTGTCACAATGCCTAGAGCATTTGCAGGGAGTTTATCCTTGGGGCCTGCTTGGAGCATGTTTTTCATTATGGGACCTAGCTGGTGAGGAGGCTCCCTAGGAAGGTTTGCCTTCTGGATGGATGGATGGAGAGATGGGTGGATGCCAAGCCACAATACTGTCTGGCACTCAGAATTTGAGAAGGAAGTTAGGTTGGGATTCCCTGTCACATCCAGAACTTCCATATTCAAAATCTAAGCCTTAAATAGTTAATAAAGAGACCTTTAAATATCCAGCTTGGTAATCTTGTCTCATTATTTCCTAGTGGATGAATTGCTCTTCTTGTTTAAAATTGCTTTAAAACGGCTTTTGTCCGCACGCAGCTCTAAAAACTAAAAGGAAATTTTAGGAGAGAGAGCAATACTTCAATGAATAAAGATGATGGGAGGATCAAGAAGAATATAAAGGACTGATGCAGGACACAGATGAAGGCAATACAATAACAAACAAAACCTAGATATACTAGAACCATAATCATTTGAAACAGAAGACACAGTAAGTTTGCCAGATTGGCTTGTTGAAATGCTGCACCAAAATGAGGACATTTCTGTCTGGGAGTATCCATGCCCGCTGATGCTAAATTGCTGAACTCAAAGCAAGAAGAGAACTCTCCAGGTCTGTGATGGGGAATGTGAGACCCTATGGATGATATTGGGTGGTAACATCCATCAGCTTTAGCCAACAAGCCAATGGTGAAGGATCAACATCTGGATGGCCACATGTTCCCTATGCCTGCTCTAGCTAAGCAGGCATGTTGTGATTTTTTAGTGGTGGACATTACATCCCTACTGCAATCTTCTGTCAGCAGTGCATCTGATACAAAATCATGATGGGACTGAAGATCAGACGCTATGTGGTTTGGAAGTTGTTAAATGTGCTAAATGAGTTTATTCAGTCCCTGAAAAATGTCCCAGGTAACTGAGATGCTAAATTTCAAGAAATAACCAACAAAGCAGTAGCTTAAATTTGGATCTTGCCATGAGTGTTCCGATTAACCAAAATGCATGATTAAGGGAAGATATGATAATGAATGATCTATTAGATCAAATAATCAGCATTTATTTAATTTGAATAATTTATTCCACTTGAAATGAACTTGGACTTTATGTGAATTAATTGGGAGATTGACTTTATAGATGAATTTCCCATAGCCTGCTCAGGAATATTGTTTGGACTCTGACCAGGTGATAAGTCACCAAGGATGTCCAAATGCACAAAGAATCTAATTTTAATTTTTATGATGGACACAACAATTTAGAAATTTCATTTAACACTAGAGATCATGGCTCTTGTGCTGTCTTTACATTTAACCTATGATTTGGTGACATCCTATGATAGTGCTATCCTAAATTAATTCTCTTTGTTTTTCTACAGAGCCACCCACTCATCCAAACAATAAAACTGTTACAAGTAATAAAATTTACAAAAGGAGTAAAAAGTGTTTTTATTCTGCTTGTTATGGAGAGAAGCTACAAAGATTTTGAGTCACCCAAAGAGTCACTCCAACTGTGCCCGACTTCTGGCCATGTGCGTTCACAGGAAAAAAGTTTCCAAAGTCTTTTTCTAGCTGGAATGAACTCAATAAAAAGCATGGTTTTACCTATTTTTGTTAGATTTAGAGAGCAAAGGTTATTAACATGTGTCCTTTTAGGGGGAAAGGGTGTTCTTAGATTTTACTGCTGCTAAACCATGCAATATGCTTGGAGCTCTGTGTTCTGATAGACATCAACGTTTAGTAATACTTGGCTTCACTTTGTAACGAACAATGCACCTAAGGCTTACCCACAACACACGCTCTTGTGCCTTATTGCTTAAGTTGATTGCCTTTTTGTAGCAAGCATAATTCTGTCTCCCTTTTGCCTCTAACTTTATAACTTGGCACGGGGACTGCATATAATTGACAAACTAAGGCAGCAATGCATTTGACTGTTTTAGATTATATTATTAATAAGCTTGCAGCAAAAGCAGGGGGAAGGTAACAAAAATATCATATTTTAAACAACCTGTTTTGTCATTTTGTTTTTTTTAACAGAAGAAAGAAGGAAGATCAGTCTTTTTTTTTTCTGGAAACCAAAGTATGTACAGTATGAAAGATTCTTGCTTACTTTCCTACTATGATGTTTTGTTTACCAGAACATCGCTCCATTTCTAACTGCAACTAACAAATTGAAGTGATAAAGATTCTGAAAGGAAAATTCCCTTCTCTGGTTTTCACTTAGAATTCAAAACAGGGTTAGAAAATGAACAAAATACCTGAAGGCAGACCTATGAGCCTGCCAAAGGGCAAACCTCAGGATGTTGGCTATTTGAAGATGCTTAGTGTGGGGAAAAGCTGATAGGCAAGGCTATGGCGGACATATTATTTTATTTGTTTAATTAATTTACATGCCGCTATCTCCTAGTACATAATCCAAGGTGGCTTACAAGCAATGAAAAACAAAAACTATGGGCTGGGCAAGAGTTGTCAGTTCTCAAGGGGACAGGGTGAAGAAAAGGTTAGAGGTGTATGAGGGACGGAGGTAGATTTGGGATAGTTTTGCTCACTTTGGTATTGGTGAAGACAGGACAAAACACAAAACCTGAAAAGCAAACAAGAATATTAAATTCCTTATACACCATTGTCAACAACAACAACAAAAATGTTCTCCCAGCAACAACAATTAAAAAAAAAATAACATATAAGTAGGATTGGAACAGTGATTGGAAAAGGAAGTTGTAAATTTGACTAAGAAGCCCTTGGGACAGGGAACTGTTCTCCTTTTTCAAAAATCACATATTCACACCATCCTTGTCTTTCAAAGTGGTAGATAACAACCATATGAGGTAGCTTAAGCTGAGGGATAGTGACAGGTTCCAACTTTCTTAATAAGACTCAGAGTTCCAGGTTCAGGAAATCAGGAAATTTGCAGATGATACCAAACTGGGAGAAATTGCTAATACCCCAGAGGACAGGATCAAAATTCAAAATGACGTTAACATATTGGAGAGCTGAGCCAAAGCTAACAAAATGAATTTCAACAGAATTTCAATGTAAGGTCCTGTACCTAAGCAGAAAAAATGAAATGCACAAATATAGGATGGGAGGCACCTGGCTGGACAACAGTGCATATGGAAATGATCTAAGAATCTTAGTGGACCACAAGCTGAACATGAGTCAGCAGTGTAATGCAACAGCCAAGAAAGACAATGTGATTCTTGGTTGCATGAATAGGAGTATGGTGTCTAGATCAATGAAAGTAATGGTACCACTCTATTCTGCTTTGGTCAGACCTCATCTGGAATACTGTGTCCAGTTCTTAGCACCTCATTTCAAGAAAGATGTTGACAAGCTGGAATGTGTCCAGAGGAGGGCAACCAAAATGGTGAAAGGTCCAGAAGCCATGCCCTATGAGGAGTGGCTTAGGGAATTAGGTGTGTTAAGTCTGCTGAAGAGAAAGTTAGGAGGGGACATGATAGCCATGTTAAAATATTTGAAAGGATGTTATATCGATGGGGGAATAGGCTTGCTTTCCATTGCTCCAGAGAGTAGGACAAGGACTAGAACTACAAGAAAAGAGATTCCACTTGACTGTCAGAGCTGTTCAGCAGTGGAATATGCTGCCTCAAAGTGTAATGGAGTCTCCTTCTTCGGAGGTTTTTAAGCAGAAGTTGGATGGCCATCTGTTGGGAGGGCTTTGATGTGTGTTCCTGCATGGCAAGGGGTTGGACTAGATGGCTCCTGTTGTCTCTTCCAACTGTATTATTCTATGATTCTGTGCCATCATTTCACATCTCATTATTGGAAGGTACTCCTGCAATCTTGCCTGCTCATCATGGAGCAGGGAATGGTCATGGGGGGATGTCCAGAGGTTGTTCAGTAAGTGTGCGTGTAGGGGGGAATGGGGCCCTACAGAGAAAAGAATGGAATATCAAGCCCCACAGTGCCCCCCAAAAGGACATATGCACATGTGGGGGAAACTCATGCATGCATATTAACCTAACAGAATGCCGGCCAGTAAAGAGCAACAAAGAAGAGGAAATTAGGAACTGGACTCTCTGTGAATAAGGCCCCAGAACAGTGCAGAGAAAAAACCTGAATAGATCTATGCCTTTTCTACAATGCAATCCCAAATTACAGAGTTCATTTCTTTCCTACATGAAGGTTTCAAAAGAGGAGTTAAAGTTGACTCTCTTTGACATTATTCCTTTCCCCTAATCCAGTGGCATTCGCTGCTGTTACTATACAATTAAAACTTGCATTCAGCAGGAGTTATTAATGTGGTGCCCAAAGTGATGTGATGAACTACTCTATGTCTGTGGCAGTAAGTCTACCTATAAATAATTCAGGAAGAAGTATGTTCGCCAAAGGACAGACACTTGTAGCAAATGAAGCATTTTACTTTGCAGGACTTGTCCAGTGCACATCTCATCTCCTGGTACTACAGTTCTGAAATCCTACTCTTTAATATCCATGTCTGCCCTGTCTGTGCTACTTCATATCCCTCCCTAGCATTCCATGCATGCAAACACCACAATTCTAGAGCTGCAAAAAAGGCAAACTGAGTTTAAAAAAAAAAGAAAGAAAGGAAAAGACTATTTAACTGCATCTGAAGAAAAAGTGAATGTCAAGGTAAAAATTTAAGGATTGTTTTTCTCTTTGAAGCCTCCATGTATAGCTATGGAATAGTATTGACTCAAGAAGTAATGTTGAGCACTGGAAGTGTTCAGTCAGCATTTTAAACTATTATGAGCTACCTTCTGAACCATTGCCAAGTTAATAGACAATGAAAGATAATGAGCTTGAAATTGGGTGTTAAATTGCATTTTTGGTTTTCTCCTTTCTTCTTGAGGTTTAACCATTTCCTGCAAAAACAACAGTCTCTTCTGGTCTGCCCTAACATAAATGTCCACTTCCAGGTCACAGATGAAACTGCATGCATGCAGAGCAAAATTATTACCTCCATTCTTTTGCACAAATGTGTTGTATTGGGAAAGTACAGAAGTACATAAAATAAGACAAAGCACAGAAGTACATAAAATATATCTGAGGGCGGAACCATAAATAACCTGGAGGGAGGAAGCAAGGATTATATTGGCGATTTAATCTGAACAGCATTAGTAGGTAAAGTGTCCTCCAATTTTATTTGTCAAGAATGTGTTCGTTAGTAACATTAGTAACATTACCAACAATGTTACTGGCTCAGCAATTTGTTATTTGTGACCAAAAATACAGGCATCATATTTTTGTTCATGATACCTGTGATATTCTGTAGAGAAAAGAACAGGAGCAGTGTAAAGTATAGGAAATCATGAATCACAGAAAGTATTCTTGACTTTCTCCAGAGGAAATAATAGGGACAGTGTAAAGTTTAGAAAAGCATGAGCCATAGAAAGGTGTTCTCCAGTATCTATTTACCAGTGCAGTCTTAACTCAAAGATGTGGCAGTTGTAGACTATTAGGACTAAGGACAAATCTCATCTGGAAGCAAAAATCACCTTGTTCATCAGCTGGCAGAATGCACATTGGCCCACTGATTGCAGAGACCTGCCAACAGAAAACTTTGTCAGCAGAACTGCTCTGCTGCCTAAACCTGCCAGCAAAAGAGCTCCAAAAGAGCTGGTAGTAGGACATGGCAGGAGAGGTGCTGAGATATACCAGATCTAAAGCTCCTCCAGTGTTTGGACAGGGCAGGGCCACTGGGAGTGAGTAGAGGTCCCAGTGAAAAATAAGCATTTCAGAGTCCCCAGCTAGGTTGTCTTTTTTCTTTTTCCAAAAGCAATATGAAACAACACTCTCTGTTGATTGGCCAGTTCAAGACTGGCCAATATGTCTCAGGCAGGCATATATATAACCCACCACGAGTCTCATGAAAGGGGAGCTTCTCACAAGAGATCCAGGCTCTCATGAAATAAGAGATTCTTTGGGAGCCTGGACCTCTTGTCAGAGGCCCTTCTCTTGAGACAGGCTTCATATAAGTTGGTCTCATTACCTCATTTGTCTGTGCCTGTAGACCTGAGAGAAGGATGGAGAAAGAGCAGGTACCAGCCACGCCTGCAATACACAGACCCCTGCAACATTTGGTACACAGATTGAGGCCATTCTGCTGCCTATAAAATGTGTGGGGGTCAGTCTGGTGTGAGTGAAGCTGGTGGCTGTTCTTCCTGCTCTCATTTGGAGCAAAAAACCACAGGATTTGAGGTAGCACTGCTCTGAAGATAAAAACATATGCAACATAGGTTGTTGTGGGTTTTCCGGGTTTTCAGGTCGTATTCTATTAGTATTTTCTCCTGATATTTCACTTGCATCTGTCAGGAGAAAATACTAATAGAACACAGCCTTACAGCCCAGAAAACTCACAACAACTATGGATTCCGGCCGTCTAAGCTTTCGACTTTACATATGCAATCCAACATAGTTGGATCCTAGCCCCTCCGCTCCTGCTTTTGTCCCATTGGCCCTAGGCATGCCTATAATGGAAGCACAAAGTTAAGCCAAGGCAAGGGTAGTCCTCAGTAATTTTCAGAACCCCACAAGTCAGGAGGGGTTGGGATTCATCACACCTTTAGCTAGCCTAGAGTAGACTGTACTCTATTTTGCAACTGAGAATTGAACTGTATGGTTGGCATCCTATTGGTTAGTCCTGATTAGAGTAGACCTGCCAAACCAATTTTACACAGGTAAATCCTATTGATTCAACAGTGCTATTCTAGTCAGGACTAACAAAGGATTTAGGCTTAAGTTGACCAAGCTTGTACAAGAAAACTTCTCTGTAGATACACCTGTATTTGCACCTGGAGGTTGTTGGCTCCTTCTAGGTAATACCCTCCACATTTAAAAATATGAAATACCATATTAAAGTTGTGACATGAAGATGCTAAAAGCAAATCAAGTAGCTATACCAAACAGGTCTTAACATTGCACTTAGTTGACGCTCAAGCTTAGGTTTCAGAAGCCTCCGAAGAATGAAGTTCAGCTTCTATGGTGGGACTGTCAAGAATGCTTCTTTATATTTCAGTGTGTTGTGTATCCACAATTATTAAGAAAAGGGAATACTAGAGATCACAAATGGATATAGGAAAGGAGGTAACCTCTACAGCAGAGGTCAGAGAACAGTTTTCAGATTCTCCTGACCCTCCACTGTCCAGAGTGAGAATTCATTTTCTTTTTTTTTTTTTTTTGGCAGGGGGCTGATTTCCTGCTGTTTTAATGAATGGCATGGGAATGGCATCAAAGCAGTGCTGAAATGCTAAGCCACACCCACTGAGACAATGCTCCATTCCAAAACTACATTTTTCCTGCTATTCTTTTTATTAAAAAAAAGATTTCAGGATTTTATGGGGGGTCCAGGAAGGACAAGAGCCAAACAAGACTCTTGAAGTATTACATACATCCCACAAGCTGCATATTTTTTGACTGTTCTACAGAGTCCCAGACCATTCAGAAATTTATATATCCAAATTAATAACCTGGATTATAACCATGGGCTATCAAGAGCCAGCACAGACATAAAGAATCACTCTAAATTTCACCCCGTGGTTCCCTTTCCACCATTACCAATGCAAGATGGAAGAGGGAGTTACTACAGTGTATGCTTCCTGCCGCTTATGTACACTCTGTTAGCTTAATGAATTGCTCAAATAGTGATTGGGATTTGAAATGGGTCGAACCAAAGGAAAGGCTGTTTGGTTCTCATTCTGATAAGTGTTAATGAAAGCTGTTCATTACTGTACACCAGGGATAGGGATAGGGAACATGCAGTCCTTTGGGTGTGTCTGGACTACTGCTCCTATAACCCCTCACCGTTGACTATATGGGCTTTGGCTGGAGTTATAGTCAAACAATAGTTGGAGGCCCACATACACATCCCACCCTTCTCAATGTTGAACAATTTGTGACCAGAGGGGATCAAATTCTGGTAACAATATATCTTTCCTCTGTTGTTGTTGTTTGTTGTGAGCCCTTAGGTCACTTCCGACTTACGGCGACCCTAAGGCAAACCTATCACAGTGTTTTCTGGGCTGAGAGTATGTGATGAATCCAACGTCACCCAGTGGGTTTTCATGGCTAAGTGGGGATTTGAACCCTGATCTTCAAGGTCACAGTCCACTGCTCAAACCTCTACACCACACTGGCTCTCTGCCTTTCTTCTACACAACTTATATGCTATTTTAAGGCAGAACTAGGCATTAGGTGAATTCAGACATCACAGTAGACAAAAATGCTCAGGAATTATGGGTAAATATTAATGAGGCAGCACGCCGAGGCATTCTCTCCGATTACCTCCCCTACACACACTAAGGACTTTCCATTCATAATTTATTTATTGTGACAATGCAGACACGCAATCTGACAGGCTTGACTTGATGAGACAGAGAAATAACTCACAGTTTTGTTCTTGATTTATTTGTTTACTTGTTCAAGTGTGTGTGTGTGTGTGTATGAGAGAGAGAGAGAGCACTCCAGACTGCTCATTCAGTCTACAGGGTCCAATGACTCATGGTTTGTCTAGCCATTCCTGCAGGCAAGGGGAGGAATGTTATAAAGAGTACCAACATACTGCCTCATTTTGGACATGGCAGAATTCATGAGTGCAAACCCAGCCATTATAATATTAACATGGCTGTTGGCAAATCTAACAGTCTTGCATTTCTTCCAGTTTCGTTCCGCCTTCCCCCACAATCCCCTAACACATAATATGCAATGTGACATCACTGCATGGTGAACCCTCCTAACACTATTATGCTTCTTTGGCTGTCATTTTTGAAGGCAGGAAAACTCCCACCAATTATCATTAAAACTTATTCTGCATTCTGGATCACTACTTGTTACAGGGAGGAAGAAAAGGAATGGTGCTTTGGTCAGCAGCCACGTTATGCTGTTGTCCTCTAATCTAGGCCTATAAATAGCTCATCTGAGTCCGGGACCAAATCTGACATATACCTGTAAGTTTGCGTTGCACTGATATTGTAATGGGTTAAATATTCTTTCTGCCTATCCAAACAATGGGGGAAAGTTGCTAGAAGAGAGGTGATTTGCACCTGGTAGGTCACCTGAGTGTGCTGACCAACGAAGATTTAATTAAGGCACGAAGGTAAGCCTATCCTCATTAGTATAATTGCAACATCTCTTTTTAAAAAAAAACTCTCCTTTTTAACCAATGAATTAAATTACTCCAGGTTCATTTTTATAAGCCTCTTGGGTCCAAATGTGGAGGACAGTCATTTCAGGAAACAATATTTTTTTTTAAAAAAAAGCATGTAGCATGCATTAAGTGCACGTATTTCATAAGACCCTAGGTTAATACAACTGGCATCTAGTGTAATTAATCCTTGTTAGTGTAACAACGGATATACCTCCCTAGCATGTTTCCTTTAAACATTAGGATGTTAATTAAATGTTTTCTGGTTTTCTCTCCTTTTTGGGAGGGGGGAGTAAGGGGTGGTTGTTGTTGGTGTCCCCCCCTTTCTTTTCTTTTTTGTTTGTGTTCTTCAATGTAACAGAATACCACAGAATACTTATTCTAAAAATACCTTATAAAGATGTTTCCTTACAATCTCTGGTCTGTTGCAGAAATTCTGAAGCCTTTTTAAAAGCTGTTCAGGTGTAGAATATAGATATTCAGCTGCAGGAAAAACAGATACATTTTTAATGAAACAAAAACCTCAAAGCACACACTCGATATTAGTCACTTTACTAATTAAAAATGCATATTGCTCTGTGCCGCCTCGTGTTTTACATTATTTAAGCATGATTTTATAAGGTTACCTCAGCTCACAAGGATGTTTAATGCTAAATAAGACTGTGTAGTTGTGCTGTTTAGACATCTCCTTTGGGTGATTAAAATACATTATTCTAATGTAACACAATGCATATGTGAGACATTTAGTGATGAGATTTTTCAAAGAACTGGTACTACATTAGTGTGTATCCTGTAGCAGGGTTGCATATTATTAAGTATTAAATTGTTTAAATAATTTGGTATGATTTTTTTTTCAGGCCCAATTTTTTTCTCTCTGAATATCATTAAAAAAAAATCTGAAAGCTATCACAGCCGAAGCGACCTTTTTAATAAAAATCTATCATTATAGACTGTGTATACTAACAATGAAGAATGCTATTTCAAAACTTGCTTTTGTGTTATCTTGAAAGAACAGATGGTAAATATAAACTTCGTCTAATGTATTAAAACACATTAAAAAATTCCTTAGCGCTAACATGGTAGCTTGCCAAATAAACAATTGCTCTTGCTTAAGTTTATTCTCAAACTTTGTATTTTAAAATTAATTAATTCAAACCTCAACCAAAAAAAAAAATGCACAGGCAACAAACTACCTGGAAATATTTCTGGATAGACCAAAGCTTTGGGACAGAGAGGATAACAGCCACAGTATACAGCTTCTATCCTACAAGAAAAAAAAAAGGGCAGATTATGTACTATTATTACATTATTGAGCCCCAATGCGTATTTTGGGCCAACAGCACAGAAGTTGGCTGCAACAATCATATTCCCTGTACATCAGTGTAATCTCCCTAAATGCCAAAGTTGCTTTTTTTAAAAAAAGATAATTTTATTGATCACATGAATTACATAAACAGAACAGCAAGCATATGTTTTGCTTGCTGAATAAATCAAAACGCACGTGTGTTTTTTTGTTGTTGTTTAAATGCTCAACACATTTTTACAATCAGCAGGCAGACGCATGGAAAGTATGGGCAAGGTTTTCCTTAGCAGCAAACAGAGAAAAGTGAGGAATCCACTATACTGCTCCCTCTTGCTTCAAAATGCTGTCAAATGCCAATAGCAATGAACCAGCACAACCAAGCAATCACTGTATCTCAAGCAGCCGGTTTTACACATCTAAGTTCCTTTAGGATCAATGAGACTTCATCACATGCAACTGTGCCCTGGAATGCATCCACTGGTTGCAGTTGGATTGAGAGAATGATCCAGGCACAGTAGCACAATGAAGGATTGTGGGGTTGGTTTCATGCTTAACAGCCCTTATCTTGGGCTCTTCAGGAATGTTTCAACAAGGAGAACTCCTACAACTTTCATGTCCTGCATCTATCTGCTCTGAACAGGAAAGTGACTACAAATCTCTAGTATTAGAATTGGCCTGGTGTAAGTGTGCATCTCTGAGCCACAGTTGTCATGTCCATGTAAAGAAAACAAATGATTCTTTGCAAAAACTGCATTAAGAGATTGACAGCACATTAACAGACCAAATCAACTCAGTTATATGTGTCTGCCAATTTAGTTTTAATAATTAACTATAACCTAGCCTCTACTTACTCATAAAGTATCCAAGTATTCCTGTGCCATTTCTTCTAAAAAGTAATTTGCAAAGTGGCATCCTTAAGCCACAAATAACAACTACCATGACAACAACTGCCAAATGTCTTATGATTTCAAAATGAAATGAAATGAAATGAAATAAATGCTAGAGAGTATGAGCAGCAAAGTATTCTGTTAATATTTGCATGCTATCATCAGAGCGAATCACAACAAGGATTATTTCTGCATTGCTTTTTGCCCTACAGTACAATAGCCACTCATCTGACATATAATAAACTTTAGAGATAAAACTGCAAATTCTGTTGGCCAGAAGTTACACAGTGAAGTTGAAGCCACATTTAAAGATATGTTTATTTTACAAAATTCTTTGAATAGGATCCAACATGAGGACTTTTTTTCTTTTATAACTTTAGGGTCTGTCTCCCTTCATAAAACACTGTAGGTAGTGTCAGGATTCACCTTGACAATTGACAATAATACAACAATAATATATTTGTGGGTTTTGTTTCTAGCATTCTCTTTTCACTCTTAAAAAAAAAGGGGCATACATTGTGGACTGCAATTTAACTGTTCATGTCTTCTTTTGAAATAGAGCATGTGTCTCAGAACAGAACTGCTGGTAGAAACAGCTTCCGGGATTATGGATTGTATCCAGTTGGTGTCACGGAGCTGATACAATGCTTCAGTGAAGAGTTCCAGTATAGTGGGTGGCATGTTCCAGGTTCCCCAGCAGCCCTTAAGCCCCTTGACTTTTAAGAATCAGGGAACACTTTAGTAGTGCAAGAGGCTACAAGAGGAAAGGGAAATTGGATTTCCAGACATAAAACACTTTCTTGTACTACTGATGGGAGCGTGTGCCAGAACAAAGAGCCTTCCTTCAGTTGAGAGGCATCTTGTATAACCAAATGCAGTAGGCACAAACCAGCTTTCTTATCTGTTGGGTCATGGTTACCTTGCAATAAGTGGATGGGGATCAGTTCAGTGAGGACATAAGAGAAATGCCTACTTTCCTATTCCTGCTGCCTGCCCCAATACATGGCAGCTGCTACTGCTGTCTGTGCAAAGGGCTATGTGTTCATGTGGAGGAATGGGGGGAAAGGGCTCTAATGAGCCAATCAGAACAAATTTGGCCTCCACACGCAACTTCCATCTGTGCTGGATTGGATCATACACAATTTTTTTAAAACAAAAAGCAAATGTGACCAATAACCATAGTAATTTGTACATTTCTGATCTTTGAATATTGCTGTATTGTATGTCAAAGACAAACAAACAAAAAACAAAAACAAAAACGAACGACCTCATCTATGGCTACTCCTCTCCCTCCAAAAGTAGTATGTTTAATTTCTAGTAATAACTTAGGTCATGAAATTATGGAAAATGAAGTAGTGTTCTTCTCTGCAATCAAAGAATAGAGCAAGCTGCAGCTGGAATCCTCTTCACATCATTGTACCACCTCCTTCGAAAGGACTCTGGTCTCACAAATTATTAAAACTAGGGTGCAATGTTTGTGTAACATGACAAATAAAAGGTAGGATGCGAAATGAATCTTTTTTTATCTGAAAATCACTTTACATGCTGATGCAAAGATAAACAACTGCTGATATGTTCCCAAAAGAGTTAGAAAGAACACGAAATATATTCATTCATTCATTCATTCATTCATTCATTCATTCATTCACATATATACGTACGTATGTATGTACACACACACACACACACACACGCTTGTTTTGAAATGTATTGCCTTACTCCACAGAAGAATTATTTGTACATAGTCTCAATATGCAGATCCCTTCGTATTATAAGGTGATGTTATGGGAGAATTTGTGAATCCTCATATTCAGTAGTGGAGGCCCTGTCCCTCCCAAAATAAATCTCTACGCTGCTTCTTAATTTTGGTGGCAACTGAGAAACAACCTAACTTTTCTCTATACCTACTATGCAGACAATGAGTTCAAACCACTGACACAACAGTTATTCCTCATATAGTTTTCAAATATCCCCAGTGAAACAACAGAGTTCCCTACGACACCATTGTTAAAATGACCTTTATATTCCAATTAACAAATCATCTGCTAAATCTATGAATCTTAATATTCAGATCTATTCCCTTCAATTCATACAATTTATCTGCAAATAGTTGTTGGGCGTCTGATTCTAAATATAATTAGCTGATAATTTTGCTTGGCTGAATTACTTTTCTGGAGGGCTTGCTAAGTCTCTCAGTTGCATTATCTAGCAATAATGAATCTGATAGGTGAAATTTTTTACTGTAATGAGGATGAGACACAGTTGTGACACCTGAGTCTAGTAATAACAGAAGACTGCTAATTATCGACAGCACTTTTTTGTGTGATGCACAGAGGGAAAAAAACCCTCATTATTAAAAAAATAAAAAGTTACAATTATAAGTGACACCAGAGGAGAGTAAATAAAATGGAGTGATTAAAACATTGCTGCTTTAAGGGTGTTTTTAATTAAGTGGAAATGCTAATGTTGTCATACTTAGCAGATGGGATTAAAATTAGTTATTGTAAGTAACTCATATTTTGTGTTATGGTTTCCACAGCATGTCTACAAGATCTAAGAAAGTGATACATTCCATAAGACTTTTTTAAAAAAACGAAACTCTCATATTCTTTACAACCCATAATAATGAACCATCATGAATAAACTCTTGAGGGGAAAAAATCCTGCCAAGCATTTTACCATAGTGACTTAACTAGCCTGGAATGTAACCATAATGTACTGGACTGATACAATTACACCGCTAGACTGGTCTCCCCCTCCCCTCCTGTCCCTTTTTGCTGATTGCTGCATTCTGTATTTCATTCACACTCAACAAAAATAAAAGTTTAGAGTTTGGGCAGGTGTCCAGCATTGAAATGTAATGTGTCATACACAGGTAGAGATGTAGTGCAGTAAGACAATGGCCACCCACCTAGGGGATGTACAACACAGGATGCATTGTGCAACTACAGATTTTTTAAAAAATAAATAAACCTTAATTGCATACTTTCTCCTACTTTATTTGTGTAAAATTTTCCATCTGCTACATCTAAAGATGTCTAAACTGTTAGAATCAGACCTGCATTCAGCTGCCAGCTGTGCACATTAAGGATTGCAAAACACTAAGTAAATGAGGCAGCATAAAGCGAAGTAGTGCTGGTCCATCTGCCCAGTACTAAGAAGGATGCCCCAATACCTGGTCCTTTTTTAAAGCAACATGCTGCTGCTGCTGCTGCTGCTAGAATTGGTAAGGAAAAGACCGAACAAGATTCCTAAAGAGCCTCAGCTTAGAATACTCAATTTGCATTTGCTATCATGACTTCTAAGTATCGGAATCTGCATATGATGAGTACAACTTAGTGCTTTTCATCTCCTTCCGATGCTCTTTGAAGAAGTATTTAATGAATGAAAATTAACATCCATAATTTAGAGCATTTTCCATCAGGCTTCTAAACAGTTTACGATAAATTTGAAATAGTTTATTTGAAAATTATTTCTTACCTTGTGAAAAACTTTTAAGTTCTGTGTGTAAGTGTATGTCTATGTGTGCTGTTTTAAGAACCATTGATTTTCGTTAATAATATCAATGACAATCGTGTTTAGCATTCGTATAGTTCCTTAAAGCTTCAAAGTGTGGCACAGGCATTAATTAACTGATTTTTTTTTTTGGTGCGTCTTTGCTAATTCGTATTATACAAAGACTCGGGATGTTACAGGAATGCTGCATATTCCATGCATGTGTCTGCTTCATACATCACAGGATTTCTTTGCAGTTTAACGGCAAGCCAGTCTGGAGGAAAGGAGCCTTGCAAAATTTAATCACTTGAACAGAAACATAGTTTAATTTGTAGCAGCTTCTATTTAAATAATTTGGGCAGGGAGGGGGAGAACATTTTCTAGCAAGCTTAATACAAATGAAAAAAAAAGGGAGAGAAATCTAAGTGCTCAGGAATGTTTTCTGTGTCTCAGGCAGAAAAAGATCTGAGAG
>CAOKZL010000878.1:62500-95000 GCA_948472985.1 Iguana delicatissima | reverse complement strand
CACTTTCAACATCCTATGAAATCTTGGGATTTGCAATTTAGGGAGGGGCATTTAGAATTCTCAGCCAGAAAGCTCTTTGCCCTCAGTAAACTACAAATCCCAGAATTCCACAGGATGTTGAAAGTAGATGGTCTTGCATTATGACATATACATATGGATCTACTGTATACTAATAAAATATCAAAAGAAAAAGAAAACAAAAAAAGAAAATGGAATAAAAGCACTATAACAATGCAGTGTGGAAATGGCCACTATCTCATTAATTTCTTTCCCTTCTCTCTTCTCTCTACTTTCTGTCCCGAAGGGGAGAAAAAAAGGAAGACTTTAAAGACATAAATAGAAATTGTGGTGATGCTGATGATTCAATTCACCTGTGGATCCCAACTCAGAAATCGAGCACTTTTGTTGAAAAGTATTATGGCTATAAAAACCATAATGCATAATAGTGTGGCAAATTAAAGAAAGCTATTATTCCACCTGGAATCACCACCTACTTTTGCAAACTCTTATGTCCTACTGCTGCATGGAAGTTCTATGAGGTCAAAGCAACACAAATGTCTTATATGTTGATCCAATTTTCACACAGGACACTCTAGCTTCATGGTCATGATGACTGCAGATACTTCTCAAGAAGTCCAGGTTCGATTCAAGAGACCAGAAACATGACAGAAATGTGTTCAAGGGACTTTCAACCATACAGTTAAGCACCACATTCCAACATACCAATTTTCCCCAACAATTAGGAGAGCTGTAATATTGGGCTTAGTTATAGATGAAGTGTGTTGTCTCCCCGTCCCTCTCATAGGCATAGTATAGTAAATTTATAATCAGCTAAAAATTGCTTCTCTGACTCCAGTCTATGCTCCTTAGCATAGAAACTGGTCACCTGAAACATCATCTGTGATGAAGGAACAAGCCAAACAGTTTTACTCCTGCCATAATAATATTCAAGACTTTTTTTTTTTAAATACCCCACATCATACCCCTCCAAAATTAGGTCCATCCATCTTATTCAAAGATTTAGAAAAGCTATAGGAAACTCAAAAGTTCTATATGCTTTCACAGTACATGTAAATAAACTGGATGAAGTTTCAGCAACAGGAAATTAACCCCATGAGTAATTAATCTCGAGAAGGATCACCCATCTACCCAGAGAGCTCAGGGAAATCTGGTTACGTCCACTATTATTTCTGCAGAAGTCCAGTTGAAAGGGGTACTCATGGCTGAACTCTTCTCAGCAAAATTCAGATTTAGTCCAGCTTTTAGATTAGGGAACTTGTAGAGAGTTCTCAAAGAACTCACAGAAAGTTTCACTTCTTAAGATTTATCTCTCAAGTTGTACTAACCAAATCATATGGTTTTATGGCAAACAGTGTCCCCCCAGATCATGGTAGATTACAATTTCTGTGATCCTTCTGTGATGGGAACTAGAATACAATGATAGCTGGGAGGTCACAAGTAGACTTCCATTGCTTTACCGAATTCAACAGTCATTTGAAATTCATCTTCTTTTAGTATAAAATTAGGGGCTAGTCATATCTCAGGCACAGAGCTGTACAATAGTAGCATGTTGCAGCGTGCCTGCATGAGCCCCATGGAGCTGAACCACAATGGATGGGCATGTATTTCTTCTACCACGGGTATGTCACTGTCATCTAGGAGAGTGGTGGAGACAAGACTTGGAAATTATTTGTTCCAGGACTGACTGTTACTTGTAACTAATTCTAGGGAAACGGGGAGGGGAGGGGTGGAGGCAACATGGTTGATTTTGGTAAAAATGCAATTATACTGTGTTGAAGATTTTTTTTTTTTCCAATCCACTGAGAAACATTTTTACATGCCACTCATGGAAAAGGGAGAGCTGCCTTAAGAGGTGGCCAGATGCCACTTTCTTGTCTTTTAACAGCCACTCTGTTATGTCTGAGGACATATCTCCAGAAGCAACAGGTCAGCCAGCATATCAAAAGGGATTCAATCCCAGCCAGCATAAGTGATGAGCCATGATGAAATCATGAATCCAGCAACATATGGAGGGCTGTGGCTTCTCCACTGTTGCTCTGCAATACTGAGATGCCCACACCCTGTTAGCAATAAAACACCCCATAGATAGATTGGCAGTGACAGGGGCAGGGCTGGTTCATTTTTTCCACCTGTCTTCATTGTAAACCATTTCCTTTGTTTTGGTCCTAATTTTCAGGTGATCCCACAGTTTGAATTGATTTCTATAGCATGTTCATGAATAAGATATCCAATTTTGGATTAGCTGCTTTGGGCTTCAGAATGGTAACTTACATATAGTTACAGTGAACATTTAATTTTAACTGAGCAACTTTATTAGGTCACATCAAAGAAATAGCAAAGTTCATTCAAATCTAGAAGAGAACTTTTCTTCAAAGTCCACTATATTTTTTTTAAGATCGCTAGATCTTATTTCATAATATTATGAAATATTATTTCATAAACATGGAAGAAAAATAATAGAGTGGACATTGGTAAGTCTACTAGGTACATATGTATATGCTCCTGGTCTAAGTTTTCAAGGAGGTGGATAGCGATGTTAATTTGTTGTAGCAAAAACAACTAAGAACCTTTTGAAAACTTTAAGACTAATATGTTTTATTTGTCTTAAGCCTTCATGGATTCTTCCAGCCTACTTCCACAGATACATCTGCAAGAACAGGGTGAGGAATCATGCAGTCATTCAGGTGGTGCTGAACTGCTGTTTCCACCATTCCTCACCAATGGTCAGGTCAGCTAGGGATACTGGGAGTTACAATAATCATCTGGAGGGCAGCATCATTCTTACTACTACACTGGACCCTTGGGCTAGTGGAGGATAAGAAGACTTCTATACAGGATCTAGTTTTGTACCAAGAAACCATTGGTAGCCCAATATTGTCTGTAACAGGGCGAGGAAGCAATCTAGATGTTTTTGACTACAGCAATCACAGCCCTTTGCCATTGATCATGCTTGCCTGTGTGTGTGGAAGCTGAAGTCTCGACCATCTGGAAGTCCAAAGATCTCCGTCTTGGTCAACTAAATTGCTCGAGACACAAAAACCTTTCCTAGACCTAACTGGAGATGCTGGAGATAGAACACAGACTCTTCTGAATGCAGTGCATTTTGTCCCAGAAATGAGGGAGCCTGTGGTCTTCAGATGCTGTTGAACTACAACTCCTATAAGTCCTTGTAGGCTGTAAAAGCAAGGACACATGGAAGCTGAAATGAAAAAAATATCTGGAGAGCTACAGATTTTCCCACACTGCTTTCCTCTTCTAGCTAAGTTTTATAATTCAGCATGCATCCTAATCAATAGATACGGACCTCAGATGGAAACAGGATTCTACAAGCAGAATTTTCCTTGGAACCAAGTTGGATGTGCATCAGATCCTTGTTTCAGTGTACTATTCACTTGGATGTGCATTCTGACGTGCCACCCTTCCATATTATGAGACTGCTAATGATGCACACCTACATGCAGTCAGGGGCTGGACCGAGCCTTTGTTGTCTTCTAAAATCCTAAGAATCTCCTAATCAAAGCTGCAGCTATAGTATTGCCTCTTATGACCACCTAGAGAACCTTTGCAGCTACATAAATGCATTTTTCACTAAGTAGATTAATATGTTATAAGTCCCTTGCTGCAATAAACAAATGGTTAGAACATTAAACTGAACTAATTTAATGATATTGTAAATATAACAGACTCTTAACTCATAGTATAAAAGTTGGTTTAGACTTTCAGCAAAGCAGTGATCTTTTACTTCTTGAACCAAAGCCTTTATGTTTATGAATATTTAGGTTTATTTTTGTGGGTGCAAAGTAAATTATCTTTCTTAAAAAAAACAACCCTTCTATAGTAGGTTTTGTTCTGGTCCTTCATGAGTAACAGACCTGAGTTATAATATCATTATTACATGTGATCTTGCCAAGCAGGAAGACTGGCTACAATGCCATCAAAAATGGTCAAACCATAGTTAATCAAACAATGGTCATGGTGAAAGGGATTTCTGGATATCCTGAGGTACGTAAGGTTAAGCAATACTTTTCTATATACTGGTGTGACTACCTAACAAAAAAATACATGTGTATCTCAGATGAACTATGGCTGATTTTATCTGATTTTTCCACACACATATATTATAACAACAAGTTATTTAAAAAAAAATAATGGCCATTCAAATTGAGATTGAAGTATGCATATCATATTGAGGTGCAAGTATTATTTGAAGCAACTCTTCTTCTGGATCAATTCAGGTAGTGTGATGACTACAGTCAACTCAAGAAAGCCTCCACCTACATGGGTAACTCTCTTGCCTGTTCCTTCAGTATAATAATGTTTTCAAGCTATGCTCCAGAACTTGGCTCATTCACTAGGTTGTCTTGCCTGACATTAGTTATCTGTGATGAGGTATATCTGATGTGGTAGAAGTCTGAATCCAGATGACTGTAATGGAAAGATGTAGGATAGTGGGCCCATGACTTGGAATCACAGAGGAAGGCAAAGGTTGGCCTTTCCTGTTATCCCATTCAATCCTTCTCCTCATGTGAGAATTCAGAGCTTGAAGACATTGATGTTCCATATTCTTGCAGTTCCCATTAAATTTCCCTCCTTTGTAACTGAACTTTATGTAATGAAATACCAACAGTCAATGTCTTATTGCAAACATGAGTTCACACTCTCTATATATATCATAGAATCACAGAATCATAGAAATGTAGAGTTGGAAGAGACCACATGGGCCATCCAGTCCAACCCTCTGCTAGGCAGGAACACCCTCAAAGCATTCCCGACAGATGGCCATCTAGCCTCTGCTTAAAAACTTCCAATGAAGGAGACTCCACTACACTCCGAGGCAGCATGTTCCACTGCTGGACAGTCCTGACTGTCAGGAAGTTCTTCCTGAGGTTCAGGTGGAATCTCCTTTCCTGCAGCTTGAATCCATTGCTCCTTGTCCTGGTCTCTGGAGCAGCAGAAAACAAGCCCTCTCCTTCCTCTACGTGGCATCCCTTCAAATATTTAAACATGGCTATCATGTCCCCTCTTAACCTTCTCTTCTGCAGACTAAACACCCCCAGCTCTCTAAGTCTATCCTCATAGGGCATGGCTTCCAGGCCTCTCACCATTTTGGTCGCCCTCCTCTGGACTTGCTCCAGCTTGACCATGTCCTTCCTGAATTGGGGTGCCCAGAACTGGACACAGTATTCAAGATGAGGTCTAACCAATGCAGAGTAGAGTGGTACCAGTACCTCCCTTGATCTAGATACCACACTCCTGTTGATGCAGCCGAGAATTGCACTGGCTTTCTTGGCTGCCGCATCACACTGCTGACTCATGTTCAGCTTGTGATCTATTAAGACTCCTAGATCCCTTTCACATGTACTGCTATCCAGCCACGTGTCCCCCATCCTATATTTCTGTATTCCATTTTTACTACCTAAGTGTAGGACCTTACACTTCTCTCTGTTGAATTACATTTTGTTAGCCTTGGCCCAGCAGTCCAATCTGTCCAGGTCATTTTGAATTTTGATCCCGTCCTCTGGCGTATTAGCAACCCCTCCCAATTTGGTGTCATCTGCAAATTTGATGAGCATGCCCTCTATTCCTTCATCCAAGTCATTGATAAAAATATTGAACAGCACTGGGCCCAGGACAGAACCCTGTGGCACCCCGCTAGTCACTTCTCTCCAGGATGAAAAGCAGCCATTCGTGATCACCCTTTGGGTTCGGTCGGTCAACCAACTACAAATCCAACTAACAGTAGCCCTGTCCAGTCTGCATTTTACTAGTTTCTTTGTAAGAATGTCATGCGGTACTTTGTCAAAGGCCTTACTGAAATCGAGATATGCTACATTCACAGCATTCCCTTCATCTATCAAGCTAGTAACTCTATCATAAAAAGAGATAAGATTAGTCTGGCATGATTTATTTTTGAGAAATCCATGTTGACTTCTCGTGATTACCGCCTTGCTTTCTAAGTGATTAGCAATTGACTGCTTAATGATCTGCTCCAGGATCTTTCCGGGTACTGATGTCAGGCTGACTGGGCGATAATTATTTGGGTCCTCTTTTTTCCCTTCCTGAAGATGGGGACAACATTTGCTCTCTTCCAGTCTGCTGGAACTTCTCCTGTCCTCCAAGATTTCTCAAAGATTATAGCAAGCGGTTCCGAAATGACCTCTGCCAGCTCTTTTAATATCCTAGGATGCAATTCATCTGGCCCTGGAGACTTGAATTCATCCAGTGTGGCCAGGTATTCCTGTACCACCTCTCTACCTATTACGTGCCTCATTTCCGCTGCTTCCTCACCTGCTGCCGAACCGCCAGGTTGAGTGCTTGTATCCTTCTGGGGAAAAACTGAGGCAAAGAAGGTGTTAAGTAGTTCTGCCTTTTCTCTCCCCCCTGTGAGTAATTCACCATCTTCTCTGCGCAGCGACCCTGTTGTCTCCTTCTTTTTCCTTTTGCTGCGGACGTATTTAAAAAAGCCCTTTTTATTGTTTTTAATGTCTCGGGCCAGCCTAAGTTCATTCTGTGCTTTAGCCTTTCTGACCTCCTCCCTACATCTCCTGGCTACTTGCTTAAATTCTTCTTTGGTGGTTTTCCCCTTCTTCCATTTCCTATACATGTTTCTCTTAACACTTAGCTCAGCTGAGAGTTCTTTAGTCAACCATTCTGGTTTCTTCAGATGCCATCCATTTTTCCTCCTTATTGGCACAGTTTTAGACTGTGCCTTCAATATCTCCTTTTTAAGGAACTCCCATGCCTCCTGAACTCCTTTCCCTTTCACTATTCTTGACCATGGAATTCCAGCCAGCAGCTCCCTAAGTTTACAGAAGTCTGCTTTTTTAAAATCTAAGATGAGTGTTTGGCTACCCTTTTCTTCTCCTTTCCACTGAATGCCAAATTCCAATAGGGCATGGTCACTCCCCCATAAAGAGCCAACCTCTTCTAACTCATTAACAAGGTCATCCCTGTTGGTCAGGATCAGATCTAGAATATTTGATCCCCTTGTGGCCTCTTCCACCTTCTGGACCATGAAGTTGTCTGCAAGACAAGCAAGAAACTTACTGGACCTTGCTGTCTTGGCAGAGTTTGACTGCCAACATATATCCGGGTAATTGAAATCTCCTATTATTACTGTATCTCTCCTCCTTGAATGTGCAGTCATTTGGTTAAGGAAGGCGTCATCAAAGTCCTCAGCCTGGGTTGGAGGTCTATAGTAAACCCCCACCAGAATATCCCCATTGTTTCTCACTCCCTTAATTCTTACCCAAATGCTCTCGACTTGGTTTACTGGATTTAAGTCATGGATCTCTTCACAGGTGAAAACATCCTTGACATACAAGGCTACTCCTCCTCCTTTCTTGTTTGGTCTATTTTTACAAAATAGGCTATACCCCTCTGTTCCTATATTCCAGTCATGAGACTCATCCCACCAGGTCTCAGTGATGCCTGTCAAATCGTATTTATTTTGTTGTACTAGGAGTTCAAGTTCATCCTGCTTGTTTCCCATACTCCGTGCATTAATGTAGAGACACTTAAGTCCCCGGGCCCTTTCTGCAAGTCCTGTACTATTGTTTCTACTCCTCCCGCCATTGGCCACTTGTACTACTTGTCCAGTATCATTTTGGCCTTTTCCACCTGCGCTTGCCAAGTCCCTGCCCTGAATAATATTGTCTTCCTCCCCAGCAGAACTTAGTTTAAAGACCTCTTAATCATCCTTGCGAGACTGTTTGCAAAAACATTCCTGCCAAGTTTTGTGAGGTGCAGCCCATCCCTCGCCAGAAGCCCACATTCATGGAAATTCAGGCCATGTTCCAAAAACCCAAACCGTTGCCGGCAGCACCACGTGCGGAGCCAGTTGTTGACCTCTGCTATTGTCCTTTCCCTACGTGCACCATATCCTTGAACGGGGAGGACAGACAAAATGACCACCTGCGCAGCAAGGTTCTTAAGCTTCGTCCCCATAAGCTCATAGTCCTTTGCGATGTGGAAAAAGCTGCTCCTTGCAGTGTCATTGGTTCTGACATAAACCAAAATGAGGGGCTTATGGTCAGTGGGTTTGACCAGCCTGGTAAGCCTCTCCATTACGTGGTTGATCCTTGCCTCAGAAAGACAGCAGACCTCTCGATTGAGCTTGTCCGGTTTGCAGATTGCCCTTTCGGTTCCTCTAAGCAAAGAGTCCCCAACAACCAGAACTCGCCTCCTCTGAGACTTGTCCTGGTCTCCTCGACGAGCATGTTCTACTAGGACTGCCTGGGCATTCTGTTGAGGCTGGGAGCATTGACCTAGTTCCTGTTGCTGAAGTTGGATTTCTTCTTGTTGACATTCTATTCCCTCCGCATGGTGCTCCTCGTTGTTCGTAAGGCCAAGAACTTTGAAGCGATTGTGTAGGTGAAGAGTCTCTGTTGCCTTTCTGGTCCTTCTACTCCTCCGTGTGACATTTGCCCAAGCCTCCGTTTCCTGGCACAGTGTGCTGACCTCCTGATCTGGCAGCTCCTCCGTGCGTTTGGTCTTCCAGTAGGTCTTCCCTGCCCTATCCAAAAACTCCTCCCCTTCCCTAATAAGATGAAGATCAGAAACTCGTGCCTCCAGCTGGCATACCTTCTCCTCCAAGAAGGTGACCAGCTTGCACTTGGTGCAGGTGTACCTGAGAACATCTTGTGGCAAGAAAAGGAACATGCCACAAGTGTTACAGGTGACTGCAGCAGTTCCCTCACCTTCCATCCTTGAAACTACAGAGAGTAGTATAGTACGTAATTCTAGAAAGAATAACTAGGCTTTCTTTCTGAAATTCAGCTGTATAAGCTACGTCTGCTCTACTGAATGCCGAGGGTTAAATTGGTGGACTGAAGTAGAGTACTTTAAGTGCGCACGCGGAAGGCGTGTGGTGTTGGAAGCTCCTAATAAAACTCCTCCCCCCAGCTGGCTCCTCCCCCTTGTTAGTCAGACCATGTGCTCAAGGAGAGCACACGGCCAGTACAAAGAGACTAATCAAACACAAGCAAGACTAAACAAACACAAGCAAGACTAAACAAACACAAGCAAGATTAAACAAACACAAGCAAGATTAAACAAACACAAGCAAGACTAAACAAACACAATAAGACTAAACAAACACAAGCAACAAACACACAAGCAAGCACAGCCCTCAAGCCTGTAAACACACCTGGTCATCCAGACTGGATGAGATACATGTCACACATTTTTCCAAACAGTCACAATACTGGAGCAAAGATACAGCAGGAGAAGATGTGGAGACAACAGCAACTGATATCAAACACTGTGATTCAGGGACACAGACCAACAGTAATTTACTTTTCCTTTTTGTTTTGTGTGCATGGAACTTCTTTTACTAACAGATTAGGAACATGATTGTATAGAGATCTACTCAGAAGTAAGTCCCACTAAACTGCGTGGGACTTCCTCCTGGATAAAGCTGTAGAACAGGGATGAACAACTGTGACCCTGCAGATAGTCTGGGACTACAAGACCCATCAGTATTACCCAGTGCAACCCATGATAAGGGCAACATCCGGAGGGCAACAGTTACTGTCCTTTGGCTTACAGGACTGCACCCTTACATTCTCAGTTACAAACACTTCTTGCTGACTTTTCAATACATTTACATTTCATGTGCCATTGCACTGTTATTGCTCACTCAGAAAACATTAATTACAAAATAGGCTGTTGTGATATCTGCAGATGTAGAAAATTTTAAAAACAACAAAACGAAACAATACCTGGAACATCAGTGAAGGTTTCGCCAAGGACAGACACATGAAAACTTAATTCCATCTCTTTCATTTTCAGCAGTACTTGAAAGAAACTTTCTGGATCCTTATCATGTTCCCTTGAAGTAAAATAAAGTGTACCTTGACTTTTGGACTGTTTGTTTATAGAGAACATCACATTTATCACAATATTACACTTCATCAGAACAATGTTACATTATATTCCAACTCTATAAGAAAATGTCAGACTTCAAGACGCTCCCTGGCTGCAATTTTTAACTCTCTTACTTAACAGTTAACCTTCTCTGAAACAATAACACAAATTTCCAGGTAGAGGGGTTTGCTAGCACTTCTTAACTAACATACTGTAAGAGATAACACTCTTCAGATATCCTTGTCTTCTGAAAACACAGATTACATTTTCCTTCAAATGTAACAGGAATGGGAAATGTGTACCTCCAGATGTTGTTAAACTACAGCTCTCAGCATTCCTTCTCATTGGCTATGCTGGTTTGGGCTGCTAGGAGTTACAGTTCAACAACATCTGGAGGGCCACATGATTTCTACCTCTGACGTACGTAAACCAGTTCCCATGCATGTCAGAGATGGCATTATCAGAGAAGTCGGCAGAGACTAATTCTCAGGAATCAATAGGACCAAATGTTTTGGGGTGTGTGTGTGTGTGTAAAATGCACTGCACTACATCCTGCTCAGATACTTGGTGGAAGACACACTTGATTTCCCTGTCTTCCATAAGGCTGCTGGCATGTGGAACAAGTGATCACAGGACAAGCTTGGTCGGATGCTTCTATGTTAAGCGTATGGTGAACCCACCTTGGTTTTTATTCTGAAGAAGCTCTCCAAAGCACTGAAGCTATTTTGAGGACAGGGTTCAGCACCTTGGGCAACTCCTTTAAAGTCTGGGGAAAAAATCTAGAACAAATTCACTGCACCACTGACATCAAGGCCACTGGCCTGCCCACTGTTCCTTTAGTTTCCTTTAGATCTCTTCGGACATGGGTAGAATGTAGATCAGGGACATCTCAAGTTCCAGCATGCCCACTTTCCATGTGTTTTCCCAGAATCATTGGAAAGTAGTATGTTCTTGATTCAGCCAAGGTTGGGTTTCCAGCTCACACTCAGACTGGACTGAAAGCCCACTCACTTCTAATGGTCTGAACTCTCAAAAATCTCACTTCTAAAATGACCAGGTTCTTCAGAGAGTGAAGTTAAGTTTTGACAAAAAGTAATTTTTCTACAGTTTGCCTGACTCAAGCAAAGCTCTAGCAACCTTATAGTACAAAAACTTAGTAATATACTAAAGGATTTTCACCAGTAGTGTCTATCTGTAGTGGCAATACCAGGCTATGATACTATCACATTGACTCAATCATCTTAGCACAGTGGTTCTCAACCTGTGGGTCCCCAGATGTTTGTGGACTTCAGCTCCCAGAAGCCCCAGCCACTATGGTCAATGCTCAGGGCTTCTGGGAGCTGAAGTCCAAAAACATCTGGGGACCCACAGGTTGAGAACCACTGTCTTAGCATGTTGGAAGGACATGTTTCCAAGCAAGTAGGGCTGGGATAAGACTGCACAGTTCCTAAACTCCAACACCAGTATGTTTTGTGGTCTCTAGAGGTGCTCTAACTTTTTGTATGCTTCACCTGAGGAAGAAGAAATGGCCTTATACTAAATCAGAGTACTGACTCATTGCTACCAGTATTATCATTATGGACTGGCTGCAGTTCTCCAGAGATATAGGCAAGAGGTTCCACTTTTATACCTAGAGATGTCAGGAGTTGAACCTGGAACCTTCTGCATGCAAAGCACATGCTTTCCCACTTCAAAGGTGGCTTGAATATAAGGAAATTTGTTGGCTTCCATCAGCTCAGCAGGCCCAAAGGATATACTAGACCCAATGGCAGACTGGAGAATGAAAAGGTCAGAGTATGGTCCAAAAGTGAATCTCTGTGCTAAGGGGTACCTTTTTTTCCTCCCTGAAATACTCTCATCTACTGGCCTTCTGGGTCAGCACAGTCACAGTAAATCAAGAATGAGAGACTCAGAGGGGAAACAAACATCATTTCCCATAATTTGACTATTTGCATTACAAGTAAAAAAAATCTATTTGTATATATGAACAACTGCTCTGTTTTAAATCATTGTTAAACCAGATGGTTCCTCAGGTGTTTCTACTCTACACCCCTGGCATTGCCCCCACAGTCTAACTATGAAGAATGACTGCATAAATGCTTAGGTCTACCCCATAATTATCAGAAGTATTAATATCACATGAGAAAAATCACACAAAATCACATATGTTAACTCTAAAGCCAAGATCCTATATTGCACAGAGTAGCTTAACAGTTCTGCTCATGGAACAATGCTACATCTCAAGCTCCACCTTGCAACTCACTGTTTAAGTGCTGCAGTTTCTGCCCCCGCTCCTCAGTCATTCAGTAGCTTGTGAAGAGCAGCGGCATTTGAAAAATGCTTGACTATGTTCCCATAGCCAGACAGAGACCAATGACATCTTTCACTGATCTCTGCTGGGGTACTCTAGAGGTCTCAGCAGATGACATAACCATTTTGCATTTGACATTTGAAACCAGTCACTGAATGACTTAGAGGCATCTGGAGTAGGTAAATGGTGAGTCCAGGAGGGAAAGACTTGGTTGTTTTGGAGGATGGAAGAGATCTATTTTTGTTGTGGTCCTTCAAGTCATTTCTGACTTATGGCAACGCTAAGGCAAACCTATCCCAGGGGTTTCTGGAGCTGACTGTGTGTGATGTGTCCAAGGTCACCCAGTCACTTTCCATGGCCATGTGGGGAACTGAAGCACGGTCTTCAGGATCAGAGTCCAGCACTCAAACCACTGCACTCACTGACTGGTAAAGAGAATACTCCATCAAAATAGGGAAAGATAGACAAGGCCAGAGATGCAGTTTACCTTGGATGTGTTCATTTTTAATTCAGCCAATATTTTTTGGTTATACGATATTAAACAAAGATCTTCCAATCATTGGTTTCATGGGCTTTAAAACCTTCAGATACTGGAAAGTCTGAGGAATCAGATAGTTATTTATTTATTTATTTATTTATTCCAATTCCCATCCGCTCTTACGAAACAATCAATTTTGTAACTCATAATCATCTGGAGGGGCACAGGTTTCGTTACTGTGGCTCTAAAGCAACACATAAATTTGAATTATCATTACAATTAGCTGAAAGAAGTATCTCATTCAAGACTTGACTCTGCCTTGGGTATGATCTCAAAGGGAACAATCAATTTGGTTTGGGACACTATATTTTATGAGGGAGGTCAACAAAGCAGATGTGATTCACAGAAAACAAGGAAGTTTATATGCAAGTAAAATGCACTCAGGCTTCAAATATTTTCAAAGAAGGGGAAGATGGAAATCAATTTTCTAGAAAAAGAAATGAGCTTAATCTTTGCAACAGTGAAAAGCAGAGCCTAGAAGTACCTGGTTATACATAACTAATTAGCAATAGCTAGTTACAAATACATTTGATATTTACAATTAATTCACTTTTCCAATCTCAAAGTTATTATTACATTATATTACAATCATAATTCAGTGAGAAGTAAGTCCTTTTCCAGTCTAACTATACCTGTTAAATAACTTCTGTAGTAATAACACTGTGGTCTCACCAAACAACAGAGGAGTATCACATAGGTTATATGCTGGCTTCTGCTGCACCTTGTACTATATTGAGGATGTTAAAGGAAAAAGCAACAAGGTGGTGTGCTTTATACCAAACCAAAGAGAGAGAGTGTGTTTTATACCCCAAGCCAGGATCATTTCTTTTTTTTTTAAAAAAAAAACACAAATCCTTAAAATTACAACCTTCTAAAGCGTTACAAGAAATTTATACCATCTTAACATTACAATTACAAATTCAAAAAGATTGAATACTCGTAAAGTTTTTTTTTAAAACACACGAGAATATATATCAATTCCACAATTCATTAATTGAAATATTCTTCCTTTTAAAATTCTCCCTATACCACAATTAGACAGGCCGCACCCTGTCCACCATCCACATACCCATTTTTGCCCCCAAACCAGAAGCAGATATATAGCAATTTCCAGTTTTGTTTTTCTGGCCTTTGGAGCAATTTGTGAGGCTGTCAGTGAGCCCCAGGGACAAAAATGGGACCCTGAACTTGTCGGAGTTGCCTCCCCTCCGGTTGCCCCAGAAGGCCCAACACATATTCCTATATATCTGCCTGGAAACTGAGGAAGGGTTGCACCCTCATTCAGAAGCCAGAAGCTATGTCAACTTGTTTTCTCAATGATATAGGTATTGATTCTTTAGAAGACAAGCCTACATCAAGCACCCTATGCAAACAGCTGAGAAACTTATAGCCCAATACTTGCCACATTTGGTTAGACGTAAGCCTCATGCATTTCAGGGATTAACTCTTAAGTAAGTACATGGAGGGTTGCTGCCTTTTTGTGATTACACAGAAGGAACATTCCCCCCTCCTTTTCCTCTAAATGAAGTCTCTCAGGATGCATCATGATACAAAATAATTTCATACATAACTGGCACGTGTGCAAATCTCTAAAGGTATTGTGTATGTTGAAAGGGTTATAAATAAGCTGAGCTAAAAGCAATATTAAAAAGGTCAATCTTAATCTTCTTAAAACATTTAACAAAGGAGCTTTCTAATATTTCACTGGTACAGAGAACTCAAAATGGGGTGAGGGGTTGGGAAGGAAGGTTTAATACTGCTTTACAAATATGCAGTGCTGAATCAATGCACTTTCTCCACAAATGCAGCAGGAAAACCTCCTTTCCAGGTATTGTTCTTCAGCTGATAGGACCAAACATTCCATGAACTCCAGCTCCTCAAAATCAGTGTTAAATGTCTGATCTTTTCACTCATCACAGGAGCTGTTGATTTCCAAAGGTCACAACAGAATAAAAAAGGTAGGAAAGAGACAGGCTGCCACTGACTCTGAAGTCAAATATCATCCTTTGGTTATGTGATCTATCAAAAGATTTTGATGATGATCCTGGTAAAAATAACTGTAGTGAGTAGTAAGTAGCTGACATGGCCAAATACTAAAGACGAGGCATGTGACCTTAGTGGTAGGTATGAAGCAAGCTGACATTTGACAGCTGATCTACACAGATTAAAATTCCAATGGCCATGGTCTCTAGTGAATAAGATTCATTCATAGATTTATACACAGAAGTTGCTCTCTTAAACTGTGTGTGAGCTCATGTGTTAAGTGTGTGTGTGCGTGTATAAAATCTCTGTCTGTGAAAAGCTAGAATGGACAGAAAAAGAGTATTAGTATGAACTATTCCAAATTTCCCCAAATTCTAAAACAAGATAAGCTAAATGCCACATGCATTCTTATGGTAAAGCTCCAGGACTGTTCAAGTGATTTTTTTTTAATATAGTAAATAGCTCTGAGATAGTCACCCGGAAGAGAGAATTGATGTTCAATAGGAAAGAGGGAGCTGGCAAGCTCACAGTCATGATGGATGGATGGATGGGTCGGTGGGTGGATGGATGGATGGCGACTAGTCATTCTGGAGGTTTACTACTTCCAGAATCAGAGGCACTGTGCCTCTGAATACCAGCTGTTGGGTACATCACCAGGAGAGGGCTATTGCCCTCATTTAATCTATGTCTCACTTGTGGGTTTCCCATAGGTATCTGGTTGGCCACTGCTGGAAACAGCATGTTAATTCATTCAGTGTTGTTGGCAGGGAAAGTGGTAGCAACTGGCACAGGTGTGAAATCAACTCAAACAATTATGTTTGTGTGTGTGTGACAATTATAAAATGAAACTACCACAAACTCACTTCTTAGATGGTGTGAATGTTCCAACACATCTCAAAATCTTTAATATGGGTTAAGCCAGGAAGTGTTCTTATTTACAGAGGCACATATAAGAACACTCACAGCCACTAGTGACTGTATGCTAAAAGGTATCTTACTTGTGGTGGTTTGTTTGAATATAGGGTAATTATGGTCCTCCAGATATTGTCAGACTGTAAATCCCATCATCCTTCACCTCAGCTGGCTAGGGCTAAAGGGAGTCACAGTCCAACAGAATCTGGAAGGCCACAGGTGCTACATCTGTGAGACAAATCATTGTGCTAATCATCACAGAAGGTGGCACTGAGGAATACAAGTGAGAATCCAATCCAGTTGTAAAAGCCCAGGGCCTTCACATGCAACCAGTGAAAGAAGATCAACCAGATGCTTCCAGGAAGATGAGTGCCATCCAAACAGTATTGAGAAGAGATTGTTTATCACACAAAAACACTATTGATGCTTCTAATCTGTGGCAAAGATCATCAGTGGCCACAGGGAAAGAGAAAGCTATAAGGAGGCACAAGGGAAAGAATCTAGGTTATGGAGTTGCCAAGACATGTGACATCTGAACTCTTAAAAGAGTGAGCCTACCACACCAGAGCACCGCAGCCAAACTGGGGGACACATGACCGCCTTTATAGCAATGTAGCTTTCTTAGATGTTGTTGGGCTGTGACTTCTGTCAACACTTGCCTGAACAGCTAACTGTTAGGGATAATGGGAGGTGCACTCTAACAACATCTGGAAGGCCACATTTTGCTCCTGCTTTAAAGGCTATAAATAGTGATGTTTCAATGCCAGAAGCCTGGAAAAAAAATATGTGCTAGTATGAAGAAATAAGACAAATACCATACCCTTCAAACTGTCCTAATTCAGTTGGAACAGCAATGTTTTTCAGTGCCTGAGGAACCTACTTCCCACTGTCTAATAAATTCTTTTTTTTTAAAGTGTACCATTTTTGGCCTTATCCAAGCCACACCACACATGCATCATTCTCAAAATAAAAATGAAGACCACAGTTTTGAACAAATATCTATAGTTCTGACAGAAACAGCGTGACACTGAAAACAGTAACTGTTGATCTTATAAAGCCCTTCAATGCATTTGTTGATTCCCCTTCCAAATGTTAAATGCAAGTGTTAAATGCTGATGGTGTTGTTGTTGTTGTCATCATCATCATCATCTTGCATCCTCCATTTCTTTAGTCTCTTCTGCACATTAAGAGCTCTGGCAACTAGAAAGACGCTGTATGGGATTTTAGCATGGTGAAAACTACATGTGTTGACCTCCACTTGTGAAACAGAATACTGACTACGCATCATTTCAACTTGTGTAGAGATCTGCTTTTGTAAGATTTCCCTTGGTGGAAGGAAGGACCTTAGTCTTTTGCTGTTAAAACCTCTACTTACAACTACTACAACTACCTTTCCTTCTATCCTGTCCTTCTCCCAGCCCGAGACTAAATGTGGCTTATAACAGATTTTTAAAATAGTTAAAAATTCACAGAATGTAAAAGGGATCACAGAAGCCCTCATTTTTTGACTCCGCATTATCTGATGATGCACTCTTTTGAATGCTTCCAAATTAAGGAACAGTTACATTAATTCAATGTGGGAGCCATTCTTTCGTCAGTTCTTCTTACCCATGGAGGCTTGTTTTGGACTGCTTGCATGTGCACATGTTCCCAAGTCCTGCCCACGGAAAGAATGGATCTCTTAGTCAAATTAATGGAACCTGCTTGTATTTCAAGCATCAAAACAACAGGCTCCTATCAGTTCTTCTTGCCTACAGAGGCTTGCTTGGGATCGTACGTGTGCTGCTTGCAAAGCAAGCTCAAAAGGCACCAACCCAGATGAGAGACTTTACTAGCAGCGCATGCACTCATGGTCAGTCTCAAGTGAGCCTTCGTAAGTCCTTCATGTTCCATATAGCAGGTGGGTTCTGCTTTTCAACCATTGCTACTTTCTGACAGTGCTCCAGTCCCTAACCTTTCAGACATGCAAGGGAAGCCTGTAAACTATCAAAATAAATTAAAGCCAGTTAAAAAAAATAAGGCATATAAACCACAACAGCACAACAAAAACAGTGAAAAGAAAATCTAGCACATTGTACAAGGATCATCCCACTGAAACAACCAGTTCTCAAAGGCCTGCTGAAACAGAAACACCTGCTTACAGAAAAAGAGTAGGGAGGCCACCGGTCTAACCTCTTCGGAATGGACATTCCAGAGCCTTGGGCAGCCACTGCCTGATTCTGGAAGGATATGCAGGCAGGAAGCAAGTGTAGTTGTTCCACTGTGTTCATTTTAGAATTCAGCCCTGCTATGCTACTGTTAGGGCCTAACTATTCTAAAGGCACCAGATACCAACTTATCTTGGAAGCTAAGCAGGGTCAGCCCTTGCTAGTATTTTGGACTGGAGACCACCAACAAATACTAGGTGCTGTAGGCTATATTTCACAGGAACGAATTGGCAAAGGCACCTCTGAGTATTTCTCCCCCGCTCTGAAATTTATGGGTTTCCCATATTCCGACAGGCAACTTGAAGGTAGGTACATACACAGCAGCTATCTTCCTGGGATCCTAGAGAGAAGTTGCCAACCAGAGAAAGCACGCTATGCTGGCAGCTCTCTATACACTACATTACTGCATACTACTCCCATCACTCCTACCCAGCCAAGGCAAGGAACATGGGTGCTGCACTCTGGTAAGATCTTGAAGCCCCAGTTGTTCAGCTCTGCATTGTATGGAAAAGCAGTCTAACTGGTATGGGCAGCTTCCTGGGTTCCATTCTTTCTCCTTTGCCTTACTTCAGAGAGAGTGCCTACCTTTTTGAGAGTGCTGTGTGAAATCTGTTCATTTTCCCCTTTAAAAAAATATAAACCAAGTTACTTCAGTGAAGGGTAAAGGGGTCTTGGTCAAATAACGAGAACTTAGGAAAATGATTTTGACAGGCCTGAAGGCACTTAGACACACATGCTATTGTTATGTGTAGGTCCTCAAAGCACTATGTGTATGTAGGCATGCATGTATGTATCAATAGGTACATGCAAAATAATAACAAACACAAATACAAATAATATATAATAATGTTACTTAACAGGAATAATAATATTATTATGACCATGAGACACAGGAAGAGATAATACTTAAGGAGAGACAAGAGGGCTGTTTGACCGTTTCTTCTATATTTTTCCTCAAAACTGCTAGTAGCTCTAAAAGGAGCTTCCATTGGCACAGATGGAATTGTGGCCAACCATTGTTGAAGAACACAGACAACAGCAAAAAGGAGCCTCCCACTGAAATCTACAGGGCTGGGTTGAACAGCTCCAGGCAGGATGACAACCTAAATATTTGCTTCCTTTGCTGAGAGGCCTCATGGTCTAGCTCTGCCACCATTCAAACAGATCAGTTACACCAAGAGTGTTCCTCACAGGACTACAGTACAGTTAAAACTTAACTTGAGTTGGTACTTCACATTACTAAAATGTTGGCCTTCAAGTAGCAGTGACTTTATACAAAAGTGGCCCAGGGAGACAACTGAAGCACTTTCCAGTGATTTTCATGCTGCACAGAAATGTGGTTTGGTGGTACCTTTCTTAAATGAAATTGCTTTCGCATTTTAGTGTGTCCATAAAGATGCGAGAACAATCAGATCTAACAGCAATGTTTTGGTAAAAATGCTCACGTAAACTGTAATAGAGAAGCCATTTCCCAAGAAAATCTATTGGAAAATTAGAAAAGGTATCTTTGTTTGTGTGCGTGTGTTTGGGTCTGGTAACAATGATGCTCCAGAGGAGGTATATAAAAAGTTAAATCAATTTCTAACACACCAACTTATACATAACATGGTATAATTCAGTTCCTACTAAAATTTTTAAGTGAAGTTAGAGTATAATTACGCAAATATATTAGACAATTCTTTTTCTTTTCCAAGCTGGTGCATTCCAAGATTTCTGCTCTTTATCAGCACATCACTTATTACAATACTGTCAGTTCTCTTAAAATCACATCAGCCTTCCCCAAGTTGGTGTCCTCCAGATTTGTTGGACTGCAGTTCCCATTATGGGAGCTGAAGTCCAACACATTTTGAAGAAGGCAGTAGACCAGAAAAGGCTGGTTTGCATCAGATGGAGCTGGCTAAGAGAAACCTCCTTGTTTTGCTCCATTCAATAAACATTTCAGTATTTTAGGAAAATTTCTCCCCATGAATATTCCTGACTTTAGCATCATTTGTATCATCAAAACCTGCACTGAAAATTAGAACCAGATCTTCTGCTGTGATTCCACAGAGTAAATACAAATTAAGGGAGAGGAGGCAGCAAAAAGTAGCATGAAAACCATTTCGGATGAATTTTCCTTCTGTCATCTCTGTTACAGTGACTTATACTTAGTTTTAAAAATATTTTGCCTTGAGGTAGAAAGGGGGCTGGTTGGGGGCTACAGCATTCTTGCAAGCTAAGGCCAATGAACAGGGCTAATTTCTTATTCTACACTGAGCCCAGGTACCTATCTCAGTTCTCTGTCTCTAATAGTCCTTCCACCATGGCTCTTTCAAATGCATGAGGCAGGAAATGACCTATCAATGGATGGAGCAGGGAGTTAACAGGTTAGGCGAGCCACTTAATAATACAGCTGGCTAAGTACTGCATCTTGCAACCCATATCTAAAATTTATTCATTTTTATTCATTTTCAGCCTTTCAAAGCCATCTTGGAGAGGAAACTCATTCTGGGCAATAACATAATAACATGAAATAAAACATATTTAAATTCACTGATGTCAAATTTTAAAAACCAAATAATGAAAGGAAAATAGTGGGTTTTATCCCATTGTGAATTGGCATAAACTGAAAACACTGATACTTTGTGATATAAGACAGATGAAAGCAGTTTCCATTGCATACCTTCTACACAGATGAAAGCTGGGACATGTGTGGCCAAGCAGCATTAGAGTATGGTAAAGATGGCAAAAGTTATTAATGAGAAGAACATGCAAGCTAGGTGAGACTGCAGCAGGTTGCGTTTGCCTGAGCCTACTGGGAAAGGCAAAATCCTGTCCCTCCTTTTTTCTCCCGCTGTTAATTCAGTGCAAACTCCTTTTGTACTTTGAACTCATTTCTCAGCAATTGAAGTAAACTGAGGGCAAAGGGGGAGAAGTGGGAGGAGAAGAGAGAGACTGAGACATTTAAAAGTAGCTAAAAAGTGGAAGGACAGAGGATTAACTGGAACTGCCCCGGTCAAACAGGAATGGTTGGAGAGTACCGTGAGTTCTCCAACCTGCTGCAGCATTCTATGCATGCATTCTATACTGTTCCAAATACCTGCTAAGCCACCGGAAAAACTTTTTGGGAGATATGGGAGGCTACAGTAAATAAGAGAGTTCAGTAAACTGCAAGAATCTTGATTTGCATGAGCTGCAATGCTGCATATAAGCATACAGCTACCACTGGATGCAACCAATTGTAAAACAGGCAGGGAAGACAAAATAACAAGAATAAATCAGAGGTCAAAGAACAGATTTAAAAGAGTGCAAGAAGTAATTAACAACAAAAATAAGTCTGTCACTGAAAGTACAATATAGACTTCAGGTGAGCCTGTCAAGAAAGAGTTTTCAAAGAAGTAGCCATGTTAGCCTCTCATAGCATGAAAGGAAGAAGGGAAGGAGGGGAAGAAAGAATGGGTTTTTTTAATTTTAGCATCAGTTTTCGTGGATAGAAACCTACTTTTTCAGATGAAGTACAGAATGAAAGAATATCCCAAAGCACACTACCATCACTGAAAATCTCTTTTCACTAGTAACCACCTACTCCAACTCATCTGGCAAGGATGTATGTAATAGGGTCTCTGAGATCTCAAGTGTTTATACAGCCGCATGTTGGATATTCCATACATTCTGTAACCTCAAGGGCCTTAAAAGTCATGACCATCACTTTGAAATGGGCTGGAAGCCATTAAAATTAGACATTAAAATAATGTGCTGATATGGCAGATACTTTTCTCCTTAAGACAACAATAAACAGAATTTGGGGTGGAATGTCCTTGGCATAAATAATTTTCTTTTGCATAGTATTTGCTCCTGCTCAAAGCATAACTAATACTCCTAGAGGTAGATGTAATCAACAGATGGAGATGAAAAGAGAAGATGTTGAGAACCATATATTTAAAATGAGGCATTTTTCTGAGGCTTAAAGTAGGTGATTCTTTCCTTGTTTCCAGCAAATTTCATATAACAGGGCTCTTTTTTAGTGACCTGTTACTGACAGGATCTCAGACTTGGCTTCAAGAACAAATTAAGCATGCACAAATTCAGCCCTGTCCCCCATTATAGTTTAAGAAAGTGGTTAACAGATAAGGAGACAACAAAAATGTGAGTGAAGTGGCTGAGAACACAGATACTTGAGCACCTGAAGAGGAAAAAAGGTGATTTCCAGGATTCTAGATGGATTCTTCATATCCAGAAGTAATTTTTTTAATATCAGTAGTCATCAAGACATACAAGACAGGTTCCTTGAAGCAGGCAGAGCTCTGAAAGTTTAACAGGTTATCCATTACTTGTTGCAAACTCTCATCCCTGCAATTCATTTTATTAACATTTTTTTAAAAAATAACTGATTACATTTCCTGTTACTTTCTCTTGAGGAGGAGAATAATTCCCCCAGACTGATAAGAGAAGAACATACAACTTGGAAAAAACCCACTAACAATCCCTTGAAAAGTACCTTAAAAACATTTTACAAGTAAATTAAAAACTGACAAGAAAACATTATTCCTTTACTCACGAAAAAGATTAACCCAATTCTATTACTTTTGAAATCAAACTTCATAATGACCTTGTTACCAAAAAAGGAATGAGTTACAGGCAATTACCTTATTTTTAATTCACTTCCTCCAAGCTCTAGATATATTGAAGATTGAAGCTTAAAAAATCTCAGGAGCTAGGCCATGTTACAGATTGACTGAATGTAGATATTTTTGCAAGGAAAACTCCCCTTGGAAAAGCACAAGAGGAACTGATCCAGCTATAAATCGACACATATGAGCATGAGCATGGTGTGTATAACATATTTACTGGTATGTCGGTTGCAAATCTGAGATAAAGTAGTCTAGAGCAGAGGTGGGCAACTTGTGGCCCTCTGGAAGTTTTAAATGGTCAGCAACAGTACTGTGGGATAACGGAAGGCCAAAAGTTGGCCACTCCTGGTATACAGGAATACATAAAACACACACACACACACACATATATATAACAGAACAAATATTTATGGAGTTGATTTGTGATGTTTCAAACAGACACGGTTGCTTTAAGAGATTTGTTTGTTGTAATGTGTCTCTATAATAGGGTATTCTTGGGAAGATTTACATTTGTCCTTGCCTTCCTCTAAGGCTGAGAGAGTGTGACCTGTTCAAGGTCACCTTATGGGTTTCTGTGGCTAAGCAGGGGTTTGAACTCTAGTCTCCCACAGTTCTAGCCCAACACTCAAATCACTATACCATCCTACCTTGCTTTAACAGACATTATTTATCCATTATTTGTTCATCCTTAGCGTGTTCTCCATAAAGCTCATCTCTGCTTCAATTAACATTTACCTGTTCATAGGCGTTCATGAAAACGAGCAGCATACCAAGGTTATCCAGGATGTGAAAAAATCTGTACATAGCTCCTACACTACTACCCAGCCTTCCTTCTCAGTTCAGCCAAGTGAGACAAGTTTTGGATTACCACCAATTTCCACCACTTGGAGAGTTGGACAACTGGATGGGTGATACAGGAAGGGTATACACACTTTCCATTATCCACGATGTTTTCAAGGAGAAAGGGGGTTCTAGTAAGCTCTTCGGGGAGCTATATGGATATGGCCACTGGCCTTCATATCTTTCATTTCTTGAGCAAGAGAGAGTCGAAGAGAGGCATATCTGAGAACTAAGACTCTTGGTCTTGTGAAAAATATTACGATGTGAAAAGACCTAAAGTTTTTCTGAAGACAATGGTGACATATAAAGAATATGAGACTATAATGCTTTTTGAGCCTCTTAAAATTCTCTCATGTCAGAATAGAAAATGCTGAAGAAACAGTAAATAAAAGGAGAACGTTGCTAAACCATTTGCGACTTATAAAAGTTAAAAATGCCTGCTCAGTGATCTTAATAAAACTTGTGGCAAATGTATCTAATACTTCCAGAAAGCGTTAAGCCACATTCCGAAGAACAAAAAATGTATTGTGTTGCTCAACCTGCCAGATCGTTTTCTGTAAACAAGATATTTACCATCACCAACATGAATTTAGGTCTTCAAATTTTCACTTTTTGAAGGTCAGATAACTATGTAACTGCTTAATAGGGAGAATCAAAGTGGTACCTCTGAATATCTCCAAGCTCTGATGGGCTTATACTCTGCTCCTTAGGTGAGGTATTAGCAAAGCTTATTTATTTTCATTTCCAAGGCTTTTATTTTGCCCGTTCCCTTGTGGTAAAGCTGATTTCCATGATGATTCCCTTCTTAATTTTAATACCCCTTTTACTCATCATATAGACATAAGAATTTCTCCTAAAATAATGAAACCCTTTCAAAAGAAATGAAGACAACTAAGAGGAAGGGAAGAGGGGGTAGTCAGCAAAAGCTTACTTTTCAATTAATTGATCCTCTGTCATATGCACACATGAAATATTTTTATATGCAGGGAAAATAAGGTTAATTAACATAAAAACCCTTCACTCGTCGAGGTGTTGAATTTTGTATTTTATCCATGCTGCTGTAAGCGCCTTGATTTCCCAGTAATGACCTAGTTCTCCTAATGAGTAACATTAACCCCTGGCTGTAGCTGTCCAGGACTTAATTGTCAACTGGAGCTGAAATAGGAGAGTTTGCCGATCAGCAGGTATGTGGTATATTAACTCATGTCATTTCAGACCCTAATAAATAAATCTGTTGCTACGGCAACAGGAACATCAGCTGTATCACTTCTTTTGTGCTTTATAAAGGAAACTGCCTTTCACACCAAGCTTTTAAAAAGGAAATTAACTATATGTAACCATAATTAGAAGAAACATCATTTCTCATCTTAGAAACATATCTACATTAATGAGAAAAGACACTGAAAGAAGGGGTAAAAAAAAACCCTGTTTTCTACCGTCATGATGGTAACTGTAATGATTTCCTCCACATGTGAGGGAATGCAAGTTGAGGTGCACACCTCTAAAAAGAACATGAAACAGCGTAGCATTTTGGACACGCTACACAGCCCCACTGAACTCAAGGAGACTTACTTTCCAAGTAAACCTGCATAAAGTTCAATGTCCATGAAGCTGAGATAAACATCAGTACTCTTGAGCTGGTGCTAAATGAGCACAATATTGAAAGGGCAAGAAGGTGCATGAAAAACAAGCACAACATAAGCGGAAAGTCATAAATCAGAGTGGGCAAAATGTGACCTGCCAGATATTGTGGAGTTCAAGCCCTAACAGCCTTAATATGCAAAGCTAGTGGTGAGGCATGCTGGGAGCTGCAGTCTGGAGGGCTTCATTTTGCACACCCCTTTCTTATACAATCAGATCAGAGCTACTCCGATTTACACTTCATCTTCCAGTGTTTGAGAGATTTAAAAAAACAACAACAACAGAACACTATTTCCTCCAGTCACACTGGATATTTCCTTCAGGCTTTTTTCTCTTCTCTAGGTTGCTGGACACGCTTAAAATGAAAACTTTGGTTGCAACTGCCTGCCATTTTGATTTTTTTTTTTTTTAAAAGAATGGGGTCCAAATTCATTCTTAAAAATAGCAAGAGTGTTTGAGGTTGGCATGTTCCATTGTAGTATGCTAGCCTTCCACTTTGGTTAAAAAATTGTAACTCATTCAATATTAAAAAAACAACAGCAAAACAACCAAGACATAAGAAGCATGGTGGGCATCAAGGGAGGTGTCCAGGGACACAGCTATGCTTTTAGGCACCATGTTGGGGATCCCAGCAGTAACCCAAGAGTTAAATCAAAATAGTTTATCAATGAACATTGGACTATAACCCTGGAGATCAGGGTTGAATTCCCCTTCAGCCATGGAAATCCACTGGGTAACCTTGGGCGTGTCACATGCTCTCAGCCCCAGAAAATCCCATAATAGTTTCAGCTTAGGATTGCCATAAATTGGAAACAACTTGAAGGTATACTACTACTACTACTACTACAACAACAACAACTATGCACCCATATTTTTATTAATAAAGATGATCAAGCAAAACCATCACAGAACATATCCTTGTTCGGTAAGTTGAATATCTCTGTTGGACCAAGCAGCACTTAGAAAATTTATTATTAAGAGAGTTTTCAAATATGCAATTGAAATAGCATAGCCCAGTAAAGGAGGTGGCAAAGTTTTAATGTAATAAAGGTACTGCAAAGTGACTTTATTGCAGAGATCTTCACACTGACCAATCTGCTCAAATGCATTACTGTAGCACCTCTGGTGCCAGTGAAAACAGCTGAAAACACACCCCAAACCTAATCTACATACTACCTAAAATGTACTACATAAAACATACTATATAAAGTAGAACCGGTAGAATCACTTTGTAGTCCTTCTGGAAAAATCAACACAAGATCAAGGCACAAAGTAGAAACAGCATTACAGGACAAAAATATACTTCATCTTGGCAAAGCAGTAGTCCCAATTCCAAGCATGCCAAGATATAGAGAAAATACTAAGGACCTTTCCATGCTACACTGATACAGGGCTATTATTCCACTTTCAACATCTGGAGTTTGTAGTTTACTGAGGCCAAAGCGATCTCTGGCTGAGAATTCTAAAGATTCCTCCCCAAACTGCAAACCCCAGGATTCCATAGGATGTTGAAAGTGGAAGAACAGCACTATAACAGTATAGTATGGAAAGGCCCAGAGTTAAGCATCGGTGGGGAAAATGAATGGGGGAGGATGAGGGCTTCTGCTTAACCTTTCCACTCCACCAATTCTTTCCTGCCAGGACTGGCCTGAAGTATCCCTCCACTACTTCATGTTCAGTTGATTGGCCTGCCCTTACTATATCACAGGCAATGGGGTGGAATCCCCCACCATAATGGCACTTTAGAGGTGCAGAACAGACTGTATATCACAAACAGGATTGTCAAAGTAATGGGAATGGCCAGGAGGAACAGCTTGGAGATTGCTGCTGAAGAACAAACAGTATTTGCTGCCTGAGGAAGATGCCTCATTATGCCTAAAATAGGTCAAGTCTTGGTTCCTGCAAGAGTTCCTGAGACTTTTCACTTCCATTTCTGATTTTTACATCCTCCTTGACACCCCATGACCCTCCACGTGAAGGGAGAAGCTGGGCAAGCCTCGTGGGTACCAGCCAATCGTAGCTCAGGGAATGCTGTGAAGGCGGGGGGATCTATAGGAGAGACAGGATACAAAACTAAGGCTTGTCTCTGACGGAAGGCAGATGGAGTAAAGATGACCACAGAAATGAGGTATTGCTGTAAATTAGACAAGACAGTCAGTCACAGGGAAGAACTGAACAGGGTTTTGGGGAGCTGTGAAGGATTAAATAGTTCAGAGGTTAACCTGTTATCTAAATGTGTCTTAATAAAGTTTCGCTTGTTTATTATTATTTTTTTACAACTCTGTCTGGCTGTTCCTATTAAGTTTGATAGAAGGTCTGGTCATGCTTACCACAGCAAACCAACAGAACAATACCCCAACACATAGGAGTCACTTTGAGCCCAAGCACTCAATCCAGGGAGGAATTCCTGGGGAAACAGGAAAGGTAAGTGACCAGAGCCCAAGGGTTGGAACTGAGGGGATTCATCACACTCCTACTTTTAAAATGATCTGATGTGGCATTTTTAAGGGACGAACACACAGATGAGGGAGGGTTAAGCACCATCAGGACCCTTTCACACTACACAATTATAAAAGTATGATTCCACCTTAACTGTTATGGTTACATCCTATGGAATCTTGAGTTTTGTAGTTTGGCCAGCGGTATGAAAGGAGCTCTCTAGGTGAGAATCCCAAGTATCCTCTCTCTTGATTGTAAATCCCAGGATTCCATAGGTAGATAATGTTATCACCATTTACTAGCCTCACTTTGGAAGACATTAGATATCGTTTGATATCATAATTCGGTCTCATTTTGCCACCCTTGGCCAAGTGTTTGTGAGGTCTCCAACACGCACAGAGCTAGGCATGGCCACTAACTGCTGAACATTCCTTTCTCCACCTAGGCAAGCCAGACTCAGCCAGATCTTGCTTTAGGAGACCTCCCTAGACAAACACCTCATTAAAGATGCACGCTAATACAAAGAGCCCCCTGCCCCGAGCAGGTAGCTGGAAGCTTAACCACCAAGCGAGCTGCATCTGCATACTGGCCATTCCATTGTCAATTCGGACTTAACTCAATCATGCTAAATTCTGACCTTTCGGAGACATTGTCTCGCGCCCAAACCTCATTGTTCTTTTCAAAGTACAGACTAGCCTACGGTCATATTTTCCCTATAAAAACTCTCAGTTCTGAGAGCTTCCTCGGATCGCTCTGTACTTCCACCCTGCCTTGCTGCCGCTGTGTCCACTGAGCTTTCCCCTCGGTCTCCATCCGAGACTGTGCATCTACGGACCTCTTCATTGACATACCTGTGCTTCGGACAGGTGTAGTATCTCCCACTTCAACAATCCCTCTCAAAATCCCTCTATACCGCTAACACCTTTATTTTCTATAGTTACTTGTGTGAGTGTGTTGCATACACTGTTTGCCTGTATTTAATAAAATTCAAAGCTGTTATTTCACAATTGGTGTGCTTCTTGGCTTGACCTGACCCCGTAGACATCGGGTTAAAGATTCCACTACGTTGCCCTGCTTCTCGTTTTGCTAACTTGTGCTCTGAGTTAATTTTCCCCACCAATATTTGAGCACGTTTGGAGGGACCCCCAGTAAACAGGGTAACAATAAAGTGGAATCATAGTGTTATAACTGTGTAATCTGAAAGGGCCTTGCTCTTTCCCCTCTATAAATATCCCACAAACCTCTTCTTTTCTGTCAGGAGCAAACGACTATATTATGAATCCTGTACTTCCTTTGTAATATACTTAGACTTTTAGGTGGGACTTGAAAGGGAAAAGAGAAGAGTAAAAATGCAGCCAGTGTGGTGGAGTGGCTTGAGCACTGAACTATAGTTCTGGAGACCATGGTTCGAATCCCCACTCTGTCATGGAAACCCACTGGGCAACCTTAGGCATGTCATACTGTCTCAATCTCAGAGGGAGGCAAAGGCAACCCACCTTTGAACAAATCTTGCCAAGAAAACCCCATGATAGTTTCACCTTAGGGTCATTATAAGTCAGAAATTACAACAACAAAAATGCAGCAGAAATCTGAGTCCTGTCCACACTTCTCAGGTAAAATTTATAAGACCACAACAATTGGTTTATAACCAAATCTGGCCTTGTCCCCTCAGAAACATTTTGCCATCTATGCAGTAGTGTAACTGACACTCATCTTCCCCGTAGTATAAAAGGGGGCTCAACTTGTTACTGTGGGCTGAAATACCCTTTCTGCTAAAACTATTACATTCCAATGTGTCTGGGGTGCATAAAGTCCCAGATGTACAGGTCTGAAATAGTATGATGCTTTCTATCTATTTATGCCTAGGTCTATTTATGCTTAGGCCAGTTACACTTCATGACCAATGTGCAAACATGATCTTGGACACTCACGAAGGAAGGTGGCTGCCCCAGGATGTTTCAGTTACACTAATCACTTAGCTAGATCTGTAAGAGATGTTATAATAGGGTTGAGATGTGTTTTCTACCATGACCAATATTAAAGCATCTCCTCAGAATACAAGGAAACATTTATCAGGCTTTCTTCGTCTTCTTCTTCTTCTTCATAACAATTATAATTATTATTCATAATTATTATTATTATTATATCTATAGTACACCAATGTGAACAGACATTTGTGGATGATTGTAAATTATTATTGTTATTGTTATTATTTACAATCATCCACAAATGTCTGTTCACATTGATGTACTATAGATATAAATGTAAGTTTTAGGATCAAATGCTCAAGTACCAGCTCATAAGACCAGATACTAATGACAAAGAAGTGATGGAATCAATTCTAATTTATCAATTACCATTTTGTATACCTGAATTATATCTTCTCTTGTATGCTACCCAACTACAGTATGCTAATTTAATACAAATGGAATGTTTCTGACTGGGATGATAGAGAAAGGATTGGACTAATGGCTTCATTTCCTAAAACAGTAGCTCTCAGAAACTAAAGAAAGACACAATTCAAAATATACCTCTTTGCCTATATGGAAGCTGATGTTTGGAATCAACACAAGATGATGAGAAAAATTAAGTGAACTCCACATTTGAGAGAGAGAAAAGATGAAATCTCCTGTCACTGACTAGGTGGGTGTGGAAAGAAGTGCCATCAAGCTAAGGAGTGTCAGTCCAACGCAAAGGGGAAGCAAAGGAGCAGATAAGAAGGAAAAAGGATACAAGAGAGAACTGCAATTGCCTGTTTCTACTTCTGTTGCCTCCCTCTAGGCACTTGGTTACTTACACAAGCGTGGTTGTACATTTTTGAGATTCCAACAACACAAACATTGACCATAAAGTACTAAAGTATTTTTTTCTCTGGATTCTGATGGTCCAGTGTGACCTAGAATTGCACATTGCATCCTAGTAATGCTATAGCATAGTCTGATTTACCAAGAGCAAAAGGAAAAATACTTCTCCATATTATCTTCCTATGGGAGCCTCTGCCTTTGCTTTCTGATAGCTCTTGGTTATAAATACATCAAAGGCTCTTTCCACACGAGGGGCGTGAAATGCGGGGAAAGGGGGCGGCGCAGACGGGAACGGAGCTTACCTCGATCTGTCGCCGTGGGGAGCAGCGCGCGTTCGCCGCTCTACACGGCGGTGGCACCCAGCGGCGCCCGGTGGTGCCCGGCGGCTCTCCACCAATCGGAGAAGTGCGCCAGCTGGAAGCCCGCACCCGGGCAGCTCTGCAGGGACGCGCTTGCAGGCCCCTGCAATTCCCCACAGGGCGCTGCGACGGGCTAGCACGCGCATGTTTCATAAAGACCACATGAAATGTGGTCTTTATAAAACACGCGGCGCCACCCCCGCGGCCGCACGAGGGCGGTTTGAGGTGGGGAACCTCCACACTTCTAACCACCCTAACGCACCTCACGGTGTAGACGACCTCCGGGTGGGGTCGTCCTACCCCGTGTTACCCCGTGTTTTTCCCCCGTGTGGAAAGGGCCATAGTCCAGTTAAGTATATTCTTCATTTTAGATAAATTAGATGATTTGGGACATATGCCTCTTTCACTAAAAACAGAATGTTCTCGTTACACGGTTTCATATGAGTGTTTCCTCACATTGATGTTCTCCTATCTTGACTTGACCTTCAGACTACTTTTCCCTGGTTACCTATCTGAAAAGTACATATAGGAAGTCTGAGATGATGTTGTACAGAAATGATTTCATCACAATTTGCGTCAGCTACTGAATATGAGTGTTAGTAGAGCCAAGAAGTAAAGATTTCAGACTAAATCCAATTGTTTGAACGAACTAGAGTAGATCCATTAATGCAATAGAAGTTAGTGGTGACTTACTAACTTCTCACTAATTCCGTGGTCCTACTCTAATTGGGACTAATAACTAGATTGAGGCCAGGAGTACAGATTGTACGGCCCTCCAAATACAGAACTTGAAATTCCAGCATTTTTCACCATCACCATTGACCATGGTGGCCAGGGCTGCTGAGAATGGCAGTCATCTGGAAGGCTGTGTAATTCACACCCCTGATTTAGGTTTCTGGCTAGCTGGTCTGACATGAGACCAGGGCTGAAGTGAAATCTTAGATTTGGGTTAGTTTGAGGATTCAAGCAAGTTGATAATTTTAACCTTAGATTCCACCTCTAAAGCTAAACAGGGAAAACAAAGACAGAATAATGGCATAATGAGAAGATGAACAGAAATAAATTTCTTTAAAAATAAAACTATAATATAATACATTATCAGGAGGTAACAGCTGCAACAATATTGGTTATGGTATGATAATGATCTTCAAGTGAATATTTTAAATCATACCGGAAGGTCTAGTTGACACTGTTCTAACGCACAGTGAATAAGAGAGTCATGACACAGTTATACCACTATGATTCCAAACTAACTACCATGGCTGCCTCCTATGTAATCCTGGGATTTGTAGTTTGCTGAGGAACTTTCTGGCTGAGAATTCTAAACTCTCATTCTGAAACTGCAAATCCTAGGATACCACTGGATGGAACCATGGCAGCTAAAGTATCATAGTGCCACAACTGTGTACTGTAGTGTGAAAGGGTCCCAAGATTCATATGTAACTTCATCAACAAATCAGTCCTACCATTTTAAATTGTGCACAAACATTATGACTTGAATTATGGGGCCAGCTGCATTATAGAGCAGAACAGAAACAGGCAGTAATAGCATACACTACAGTCAAGATTTCAACTCTTTTTTCCCGATTCCTAAATGCAGTACTGTTAACATCAGGACAGCAACAATGGATAATAATACTGGTTTTCCTAACCGGACTTTTAAAGTATTTTACAAATGTTCCATTTTTACATGTACCTTCACCTTATAGTACAGGACTGGGAACTGTGTGGCCCTCTGGATGTTTTTGGACTGCAGTTCCCAGCTTTCCCCACCACTTGGCTTTGCTGGCTAGGGGTCCTGGGAGCTGCCATCCAACATCTAGAGGGTCACATTCTTCTGACACCTGCTATAGCAGATCCTCAGTGTGTAGAACTTTACAACTCTCTCCATTGCGCTAAAACTGTTACCAGGAGGGAGCAACTTCACTTAAGCAGGACTGTGGTTGGGACCGTAATATTGATGCCCAC
>CAOKZL010000878.1:17500-57500 GCA_948472985.1 Iguana delicatissima | reverse complement strand
GTGTAGGCAAATAACTTCTGTAGGGTGTCAAAAATCTTACATTATATTCAATTTAGGAAAGATCGTTAAGTGGGAGCAATAAAGACTTATACGCCTAAGGAATTAAACATCTTACACAGCACTATAACATAATCATTTATTGAGGAATTCTATATATTATCTCTTGTAACTCTAATAGGCATTGGAAGAGAATATCATACTTTTCCACAGGCATTGTAATACACTGCAGAATCTGTTAAATATTTTTTATAACAGCCATTTATCTACCTAGATAAGAATTACATATTTAATATAGTCTATTTAATATTTAGACAAAAGTTCTGTCTCCTCCTCTCTCACTAGCATTTTAAGGATATTTACTGACCAGAAACAGCTTCAGCAGCTAAAAAGCTGCCAAGACTGACCATTTGGAGGCTGTCATAAACAACCTACCTTTATGTCTTTGAAGGTAGCTTATATATTATCCTTAGTCCCTTCCTTGGTCTTATCTCCACTGATCAGGAGTAATTGTTAACTGGTCTTCTGTTATCAGCCAATGGGAAATGGTTTTACTGGCTTTGTGTACATGGCCAGTAACTATCCAATCACATAGGGATCTGTATGAAGCCACTAAGTCAGTGGTTCTCAACCTGTGGGTCCCCAGATGTTTGTGGACTTCAGCTCCCAGAAGCCCCAGCCACTATGGTCAATGCTCAGGGCTTCTGGGAGCTGAAGTCCACAAACATCTGGGGACCCACAGGTTGAGAACCACTGCACTAAGTGACTAATCACTTGACAGTGTAACTGGCCTACATTATTCTGGCTATGTGCCATCAGATGATTGTGTCATGTATGATGCAGCATGCTTAAGGATTATCATACCAATGTAGTATGCCTGTTATGTTTTTTTTCTATACTCTGGTCCACGGCTTCTATCAACACCACCATATGCTAGTTACATCACCTGTTTAGTATTTTCTCTGTCAGACTCTTCTATTATTTATTTTGTTTTAACAGAACCAAAGCCAGATAGTAACCCTCTACTTTCTCACACCCAGACATTTAACTTTTTACTGTATGAAGATATGGGTAACATTTATTTCCAATATAAATGTTCCAGGGACTTAGCTTTTGCTAAATATATACAGAACATAGTGTCCAGCCTATAGGAAGAGGCCGATGCATAACAGGCACATCTGTTGACCTGGCTTCTTAACCTGCTTGGACTGCCAAGCTGTAACTTGCCATACCTCTGTCTCCAAAATCCTCCCTCCCAGCCTCAAGTACTCTGAGTTTTACAACATGCCCTCCAGGTTTAGACTTCAATAAGGCCATTCAAAGTTAAAGTTAAATCCAAAGCTTTTCAATTTAAAGCTAGAGCCAGTGTGGTACAGTGATTTGAACACTGGACTACAACCCTGGAGACCAAGGTTTGCTTCCCCGCTGAGCCATGGAAACCACTGGGTAACCTTGGGCATGTCATACGCTCTCAGCCCCAGAAAAACCTATAATAGGTTTGCTTTAGGGTAACCATGAGTTGGAAAGGACTTGACGGCACACAAGATCAATCATAGTAAAGAATCAAAGAACATGGAACAGTGCCTAGACAACTCAATCAAATGCAAGAAACAAAGTCCCTGAAACAGATACTATTGAGATGCCAGTATCTTGGATTCACTAATCAACACTAATCAGGCTGTCATGTGAACACAACCTCTTACACTGGATTAACTAGACATTTTTAAATGGAATGCTAGCTGTTGGATCATTTTGGAATAGTATCTGGAAATCCTCTGACAACTTTTGATATCAAGAAGCCAGTATCGGTAGGATAAGATACAAATAGGGCAGGAATTTACCCTTAACATTTATTTCCAAAGTGAATCTGGAATCATTCCCTCATGAACTAGAAGGAAGCTCCATTTTCATAGTTAGCCCCCACCTCCAACTACAGAAAAGAATAGATATTTGTGCATGTGACAACTGAAACGATGGTGTTCATGTTGCATCACCAACTTTTATGTTTTTACCTTGTATGTTTCCTCTCCTCCACCCACCATGCAAGTACCAACCTTCTTCCACTACCTTCCTGCTGACATCTTTTAATTCTTCATATTTTTATCCTGTTTGCTGTGACCCATTTTTAATAACTGATTTTAATAAATTTTATTCAGTCCTCTGAACATGAATCATTACAGCTGGTTCTGGTGATCCAAAGGCCTCTTTGAGCAAGCTGTACAAAAGGAGCTCCTTATGGGTAATAATGAGGAATTTCTGGATGTGTAGTTGGTTGTGCAAATAATTATCATGAGCATAGTATTCCCTTCCTTTCTAATTCTCATTCGTTGCAAGCTTAGATTGTGAGCCTCTTAAAATTTTGTATGGCACCTGCTACTGTGATTGGCGTGTTACAAATAATAAGTGATGATGATCATCATCATTGCCAGCTGCCCTATTGGTCGTCATCTGCAAACAGTGTACCAAAGGGCACTGGTCATTATGTATTTGCATAAACAATGTTTGGGGAAAAGTTCTAATTTCTCTTCTTTCCTACAGTTCAGTTCCAGTGGTGATAAACTAGAGGATGAGCATGTTCTCACACACAAACTTAGAAGCCTGAACAAAAGATAGCCTAGAGCCAGGGGTGTAGCAAGACAATTTTCACCTCAGGGGGTGGGCAGAGACAAACACTGATGAGGGACAGAACAGTTTGAATATCAATCACTATAAAAGCCATTTCTGTGCAAAAAAGTTTTTATAGGTAGTATCAAAAGCAACCCCCAATTAATGCATTTTAATTAGAAAGTATGCTGTGATGCTTCCAAATAAGCAAATCAATTTAAAATACAGTATTTTCTGCATGCAAAACAGTTGTATAAACTAAATAACAGTGCCTAGCAAGTAAATGCAGATTGTGCAAGTCTCCATTATAATGATTCAAACCATTAATCAAGTCTAATGAGCTGTGATTTCTCTGCAAACTTGCAAAGAAACTATCCACACAAAATATCTTCAAATACGAAATTTCAAAAAGCCAAGATTACTAAATTTGCTTTCCTTTGATGAAGCACTGAATGCCTGTATGGTGTTAGTGTGTTTGTCAAAGTTGAGAATAAATTTTCACAAGCGGCTGCACATGCGTGCCAAGGTAAATTCCACAGCATTACAAAGTATACACGCAAGGAGAGGCTTCCTTGTACATGTACAATGTTTTTAGTATGTTTGTGAAGTGTCCTTGTTAGGGTTTTACAGGATTATGCCCTATCCTTTCCTTTGGATACTTAAACTGTATTTCTAAATGTTTGAAAAGCTAGAAATTTGGAGACTGAAGATAAATTTCATTGGGGGATCAGAATTCTTATTTGTGTGAGGGAACTGCCCTTATTTGCCTATCCCTCTCCATTGCTACACCATGCCTGGGGCTAAAAGAGTGGAAGCAAATGCAAAGAGGGTCAGTACGCTAATCAATCCAGTTTCTGCACAACCCACAAAGGAATATGTGGCAGTAACAGAGAGAGGAAACCTACCTGGAGTGAGAAAAGTCTTCTGCATGAGAGTCAATGGGCAGCAATGGAAGCAGCTTTTTTTTAAAAAAAATGTCCTTTCACTTTCAGACATCATCCTCCCCCTCTGTTTTCCATTCAACTGCATTATCTAGACTGTAAGCAATTATTTGTCCTTAGTTACATACTGGAATTAAAAATGTATATCATAGCAGAGGACAAATTTAAAATACAACAATAAACAAGACCAACTTTCATCAAAGGCAGACTACAGTACTCTCTAACAGCAAAATAGCCATAAAACATGGAAGCAAGCTGTCAACTTCAGTTTTCAAAAGCTATCAATGTAACTGTTTGTCTGTCTATTTGTCTGTTTTAGCCTACTTGGGCAAAGCTGTAAAATCGAGAGGTGGCACTCTTTTCCTTGAAAACAGTCTCTAGCATATTGGAGCTACAACACAGAACGTTCAGTTCCTGGTGGAGGCCAACTTCTCTCCACTGCTGTTAGTTCTCTGTTATTATTATCCTATCAAGGGCAGCAATGGTACACCATGAAGAAAACTTCAGAAGAATGTACAACATTGCCTTATGTGAAGTGAGCCTACAGGTCCATCTAGCCCAGAATTACCTAAAATTAGCAGCTGTCCAAAGTTCCAGGTAGAAGTCTTTCTCAACCCAGCCTGTTTTTGAACCCAAGGATCTTCTTCACTTAAAGCATGTGCTCTCCCATGGAGAAATGGCCTCTCCTCAAACACGAAACCTCAGTGATAGCTTTTTGATGAAGAACACAGAAAACAGATCATTGGCTATGACTATCTTCTCCCCTTGCAGTGGTGCTTCAAGAGTCCTTCTCAGATGTGCTATCTTTGACTCTTTGAAATAGGCACTCTGGAACTTAATTTGGGACTCTTCTATGTGCCATCCATGCTGCCTCCACTGAAGTACAGTCCTTCTTATGGAAGCCCGGAGGACAGGTATACGCTGATAGTACTTGTGACTAATTTCAATCCCACTATCAGTGAACTCTGGTCCATGAAAAAAAATTAGTTCAAATGAGAACACATTAAACAACAGTATTTTAATTTCCTTAAAACTGTAACATTGTCAATAGTTCTTTAACCAGCTATAAAGGAGTGCAAATTTTGTACTCATGTATAGTAAGAATAAACATATAAATTGACATCTACTCTGGTGTTTGCGTGTTCTTCTTCTGCTACCCTACAAGAATTCTAGTTCTAGCAACCAGTTATACAGTGGCTTTCTCCAAGCTATCTTCCAGGTTTTAGTTCTCATAAATCCAGTGTGAAATTTTCAGTTATTAAATAAGATGTCACCACCATCTCAAAAAAAACAGCTAGAAAATATCTTTTTGTATGTGGAAAGATCATGAGCAATCTGGGGTTCACTATCTGCTTGTACTGTGCATGTAATATTAATCTCTCTGACAGTTTTTAAAAGAAGATATTTTGAAGTGCTATTTCATGGAATGATTTTTTAAAAAAAAAACAGATTTATTTAATGATATATCAAGGACTAGGGATTAGCCACATTAACCTGGTATTGTTTTCATACCAAGTAGTTCTGTATATCTTATCAGCAATAGTGCAGATAAGAGAAAACATGAATAGAGACAGTAATAAAAACATGAAAGCAATATTCATATAAAATAATTTTCAGTGTTTGAATTAGAAAGTATTTAGGTTCCAAGATTGTTCAGATGGTTGAGCTTTCATTATGCATCATTACATCTAAACACACAACACCTTTTATAATCCCTAGAAGACAAAACAGTCTATTGCAAATCATACACAGTATAACCTCCATTGTTGACATGACAGGGATGATGTAATAGACAAGCTATTTGCTGACTGCTACTCAAAGGGTTTTCACAATGCATTAATATATAGCTAGGAATTAAGAACTAAAAATGGACTACACTTTTCTCAGTACAGTGAACTCATGGAATGTGCATGGATAAACAATAATAAAACAATTTTTGAAACCTTGAAGAAACCTGAAACACGGCTACAGAAGCTCTCTTTGCATCATCACTGTATGTGGGCTGAATGCCCTCGTAGTGGGAAAAGAGGGCAGTGGTAAGAGGCACCGACTTGATTTGTTTGAAGGCTGCTCTCATACAACTTGAGGACTCTACCCCCATGACTGGGAGCCCAGAAAAATAAAGATTTCTGATTTTTACAGAGAGGAGACCAAATATACACAGCTAAACATTGCTCTAACTTTCAAATAAATGCATACAGGTCTCACAGTGTAATCCCCTTCCTCCCCCACGTGTCACTTATCATCTGAAAAGGGCTAAAGGACACAACAAGTGGCATCACATCTTACATGAATTTCTAATGCTGAAAAGTCACATGACAACAACCAGGAGCAGCATAGCTGGTAGTCTGACTTCCATGCAAAGTATGAAGTTGGATTCATGTTATGAAGAAGGAGGTTAAGAAAAAGAAGGAGAAAGTTTGATTTTTACTTCTTTTCTTACTGCTGAAGCTTTATGAAAAGTGAAAAATTTCTAGATAATTAAAAGTGAAAAAAAAATTAGATAACACAATCCAGTTTACTAAATACTAACAGTGGCCAGAAAAAATACAGAGAATCTGGATGGATCTCAGTTTTCTTCACTGCTTCATCACATTTGATATGGAGCTTGTTCTTATTCATGGTTCTACCCAAGGGTAGAAACTGAAGGCTTTGCCCTGCCTGGTGTGTTTGCTTGTTTATGGGATGTATACACTGTAGCTCTATAGCTTGAGAGGTTTTTATAGTGGCACACATTTTTTTAAGGACAAGATAGTGCTTGCTGCCCTCAGGCTTAGAATCTAAAGAGAAATGGCACAAAAGGAAAAGAAGAGGGGAGCAGGAACAGAAAAATGAGAAAACTCAGGCACAAGCTTTTAACGTTCAATAGTAGGTCCAGGCGACATTGTGGTAGCTAAGTATTTAACTTTTTACTTTTGTTAGGTTAACAGACACTACAAGAAAAAATAAATTATACTGGTATACTCCATCTGTAAAACGGCACACACACACACCAATGCTCTGTCTGTCTCATTTCTTCTTACACACACTCTAGTCTGATAAACTAGGCCAATTCACCTTTATTAAAAACATACACTTAATGCCTTGACAAAATGCTACATGTCATGTGCATTTTCTATGTGTCACTGTCTCATAAGTGCAGCCCATAGATATGACCATGTTTCTGAGTGGTTTTGTACATCTTTCCAGTTATTGATCTGTGCCTGTGGTACAGTGTACTTGTCTAGCTTACAGTGGATTGATAGCAGTGGCTTTGTGCCATCTGTTGGGATTACCTTCCTGAGATAGTGGAACCTGGATATTGGGGGAAGGCGAAGAAACAGTTGAGGGTTGCTTTCTGGTAGCTTCAAAGAAAAGAGAGGTATCTCCCATCCTTTCCAACATCTCACAAGTCTCAGCTCTGATAACTTGCTGGGGGCCTTTCTCAGTCATACTTCCGCTGAATCGTTTGGCAAATATACTTCTGACAAAAGTACTTAGATCCTTAGCAAATTTGCTGGGGGAGGGAGGAAGCATCATTTTTGAAAGAGATGCCAAAACCATGTACTCATTTTATAACCCACATTTAAAAAAAAAATCATCAGATCAAAATATATGTAACATCACATGTATGCTCAGAAACCACAGAACTGCTGCATGCCCTTTCAATATTGTCACAGCAATTTAGAAGTGGTTCTAGGAGCATATCCCATGCCATCAGAACTCCTTAACAGCCCATCTCATAAGAATGGGTCAGGGTGAATGGTGATATACACTCCATTAAGGACCCTGTCTATGTTCCTAAATGAGTGTGATACATAGCTGACTCGTAAAAGTACATTATTAGGTTAGCTGGTCTGGCATTTTCTTTCATATAACAATAGCACCCTTACTAAGATAAAACTAAAATGAGGGTTTTTCAGTCACTGTCACCATTGAGGCTCACAGCTTCAACAAAGGGGTAGTCTATTTTTTTTCTATAAATGTTAAAGTCACAATAGACCATGCAACATCTGATACACCAAGATGTTTCCTCCAGAAATTCTTTAACCTCCTCTTAATTCAGAATGAAAAGTGTCTCCACTGCCCCATAATGAAAACATCAACTGGGGGAAAGCATCAATCAGCCAGTGAGGACCCTCGGGCCAACAAACCCTTTTGTAAAGTTGTTGGCTTAGTACAAGTCATTCCTACTTGCAATACTTTTATTTAAAAAAAAAGCTCCAATGGAAATGTGAAGAATAGCATTTACTGAGAATCTGACTGGCTCCTTTGAAATATAATTTTGCTTGTTAAAATGTTTACAAATATAGCTGCCCCCCAGCCTCGAGAGTATGAAAGACATAATAAATAACCTGTCAGCTTGGTGCATTTGACTGTAAATGCTTTTTTGAAACACCACAACAAAAATAACTAATTCTTGACTACATAATAGAAATCTCTTAACATGCTAAAAGTCACTATAAATGTCAACCTGAATGTTTGACATTTAATCTTCCAGATTTGCCATCCTTCCTGGCTTTTAGAATATGCATTCAGTACACCGAAAACAGTCGTGCCAACACACCTATGCCCATTAATTTGCAGAGACGTGCACCGTGCACTGTTTGTATGTAAGATGTCATCATGTCCTTTAGTACATGTTTATTCACAACACCTCATTTGGCCTAATGAAAAATTACTTATTAGAATCAGTATTCTTCAGGGACACTGAGAGTCAACTCGTACACTATTTTACTAAAAACACCACCAAAAGAAGAATGGAAAGATACTGATGTCATTGTCAAATGAATTTTAAAAAACATATTAGAAACATTAGCTGGAGGGCTGTTTTAGGTTAGATCAAATTATTAGAGAAGCAGCCTAGGACTCTGTGCCGCACAGTATATTGTGAAAAGCAATTTTTCATAAGCAAAACATTCAAACATATGAGAGAGCTGGAAGAAATATCTTCTGTATTTATAACTTTCAAACTTCACAGAGATAGGCTCTATAAACCTAAAGTTGTTCTAAAAAGAGGTGAAATGCAGGAACTCCCAGAGCATCTTTGCTTTGTTAAATTCTGTTTGAGGCCTGATTTATAACAAACTTTGCAAGGAAGAAATAAGAGACTCTAAGATTTCTGCATCTCTCAGGATGACCAAAAATAATAATCCTTGAACTGTTGTGGGACATCCAAAGACTAACTTTACAAAGGAAAATCTCATTATTTGGTGATTCCATCTATTTTGAGGGAAAGGGTGTTTTTCAATCTCTTTCCATCATAATTGATTTGAATGCAATTCTGTCCATGTTTTCCTCAACATATTTCAGAACGTCTTCCAAAATGCACACTTGAATGATTTCCAGTTATACGACAGATCAAGCAATAGCACATAAAAGTCTGGGACAGTTACAACCACTCCTTCCAATAAGTAACACTGATGGATACTTACTGCTGAAACCTGGGCTTCCAGGCTCCGTGCTGAATCCAGAGTGCCCTCAAACAGCGAACCTGCATTTTCAGGGGGAGTATAATCCCATCTAACATTGGCCGAATTCCTACTCCCAAGTCTGTCTTTCTGCTGACCAGGAGCATCTCTGTACTGTATAGATTAAGTTTCAATTTGCTCGCCCTCATCCAGTCCACTACAGCTTCCGGGCACCAGTGTAGCACAGGAATTAGGTGGAAAGAAGTAATAGAGCTGGGTAACATCACCATACTGGCAAAACCTGAGCCCAAAACTCTGGACAACCTCTCCCAGCAGTTTCATGTACATGTTAAACAACACAGGACAGACAGACAAGACAGACCCCTGAGGGACTCAGCCGGCCAATGGTCAAGGAATCAAGAAGGAATTCCACAGCACCATTCTCTCAGATCAGCCCTCTAAGCAAGAATAGAGCTGCCGCTATGGAACAGTACCTCCAAGCCCCATGTCAGAGAGACAGCTCAGAAGGCTACCATGGTCAATAGTACTAAAAGGCACTAAGCGGTCCAGAGCCAACTGGGACACACTCCTCCTGTCAAGTTTCCTGTGCAGCTCATCCATCAAGGCAATTAAAGCTGTCTCCATCCATAACCAGGTCTGAAACCAAATTGGTCTTGCTTTTCGTCCTTCAGACTGGGATAGCAACTCCCCAGCCCCAGTCTAACAGAGTGCTTGCCACTCCATATACAGCTTTAGCTTTCCCCAAAAACACCACCCTTGTGTAACCAGGGCAACACCTTTCAGTTATTAATTAAATCCCCTTTAGAGATTGATGGTAGCATGGTTCTGAATGTTACAACCACTGAGAAACATTCAGTTGAGACCAACGTTATTAAAAAATATAGTATAATCTTTATTAAAGAACAAACAGAATAACTTTGTAAATGCGTCTAAGTTCAACAAGATCTTCAGAATGCTTTTAACCAGTTTCTTGTCTCTTTATAACAACAGAAAGACACAGGTTATTTGCTTTCTCTCTCTCTCCTTCCCTCTCGCTCTCTCACACGCATGCACGCACGCACGCACACACAGAGAGATCTCTCGCTTCCCTCTTTGGCAAAGGCTATGCTCCCAAATCTAAGCCACTCTCTCTGATCAGATTTTTAACGGTCAGTTAATTTCTCTTCCACCCCTTCTCTAGGCCTTCCCTGAGAAAACACCTTTCTCTTTGAACCCTGATAGTTTTACTCTTCTGGAAAACTGTCTCTCTTTCTTAGTGTGCCTGCTATCTATATATATTCACACTCAGGCCTTCACCCCTCCTTCCCATTAAAAGGGCTGGGTTTTCTTCTTGAGTGGCCATTCTGGCAACCTGTCACTGGGCGGTTTTTATATCACGCAGGGCACTACTCCCTCTATACTCTGTCATACCACCACACCACTAGTACCTTGCTGAAAAATGGAATGTTGGAGACTGGCCCTATCCCGTATAGAGACGTTCCCCTGTTTTTTGACAGTTTAAGGATCAGTGCACTGTCAAAAGCATAAATCACCAAAATGTGGAAGTGAACTTGGTACCATATTTTTGTTCAGTTTCTATGCAGAGTCTACTCCCTGTTCATTCACACACTGGCCAAAAAGGAATAACTACTAGGAAATTATTTTTTGTAAAGGCACAGTTAAAGTTCTCTTTCAAATCAACTACAACACCAGATACTGTCACCAAACACTTCCTAGACAAAGGCACTTACACTCTCTGAACCTCAGTGCCAGAACCTCCCATCCACACATGAAAAATACATTGTCCGTTCTCACAAGATATGCTTTGCATTTACCCCTCACCTTCTTCCAAGTGCCAGTGACATTGAGATTCACCCACTCAAGAGGCAGTCAATTTGTGCCATGCCAGCCCAGTTTCTGAGCAACTCACTTCTAAATCTGTCCTTGGGACAGGAAAGAGACACAAAGTCAACCAGTCTGTCACTGGAAACCCACCCTGGCACTTGAAATGGCCACTCCACCCTAAAAATCAGACAGTGCCTTTTTTTGGCCTATAACCATCTGCAGAGAAGGGTCACTCCACTCTGGACCCTAATTTAGAGCATTTTGGGAGTTACAGTTTGCAGATTTTCTCCCTGTGTCACAGAGGAAAGGAACCACAGAGTTAAAAGCAGTTCTCATGGTTCATCAAGCATTATTTTAAAAGAGAGAGAGAGACTGACAATCTGCTCTTTTGACCCTTTTCAATTAGTACACATGCTTGAAAGAGTGGTGTCCCCACTGAAAGAATGGTACATGTCTATAATTTAGCACAACTGAAAGAGTGGAATGTCAGAAATGTGTCATCAAAAAGCGGGGACACCTGTAATAGGTTCCAGGGAAGGTTGTTTCAGAAGTCTTACCACAGCCTCCTTCAGGAGTGCTGGGCTCCTGCTTTGTTGTAAAGAGGCATGAATCACTTCCCTTATCTACTCAGTTGGTCTCCCTCTGGTCTGTTTAAGTAGCCAGGAAGGGCAAGGATCTAGTACACATGTGGTAGCTCTCACTTCTCCAGGAATCCTGTCCACACCCCTATACAGCACAGATTGAAAAGTGTCCATCAACACTGGACAAGTAAGGGCCAAGGTTACACCCACAGGAACTGTATCAGCTCTGGTGTCTAAGTCAGAACAAATCTGAGCTACTTAACCTGCAAAATGATGGGCAAATTCTTGCAGTGAGCTGTTGGGAGGCTTATACTCTCCTTTGGGCCTGAGGCCCTGTGACACTGTAGGTTTATTTCCAGTCTCTTAAGTGGACTTCCACCTTTGCAAAACTGGAAATTCCCTCCCAGTGTTTTACTAGGGTTCTTGCCAGCCTCCCAAAGCTGATTCCCACGCTTGGAACGACTGGCAATCTCCCCAACTCTATCGGTATGCTGCCACCCCCCCCCCGAATTATGAATTACTTAGACAGAACAGGAGGGACTCTGCCTAATCTCTAAGCGTAAGGATCTTCCCCCTCCTCTTTCCCCTGAGTGAGAGAGGTCCTATGTAGCGTGTGCCAACCCTGGCGTGGAAATGGAGAGAAACAGAGGTTTATAAAAGTATTTTAATCAAGGCATGCAAATAAACAATATCACACTTGGGAGACTCCCCTCTCCCAGGTACACTTAGTTACAAGAATTTGCAAAACAGATATAACAGCACAGATACATTCTTAAGATCAGCCAATTCCCAAAATAACAACATCCCTAACGCGACTAACTACTTATTTCTAGTTACTCACAATTAGGTTATAGGCGTAGATGGTCTAAAGGAGGAGAGGGGGGGTCCAGGAGACACAGCATGCCTGCCAGCTCAACTGGGCCAGCTCTCCCCTCTCTCTTTCTCTCTGTCTCTCTCTGTCTCTCTGGCCACATGGCCTCTCAGAAGTTTTATATTTTCCTCCTTGGAAGGATCTGGAAGCATCTCCAAGATGCCCGCCTCTTTCCTTTTGGTTGGTCAATTCTCATCTTGTGACCTGTGATGCTGACCCTTTCCTTTTGGTTGGTCAACTCTCACCCTGTGACCCTTGATGTAATCCTAACATCTCATTAACCCTTGGTTTACCTGAAGAGAGAAGTATCTCCCTTTGATAAGCCTAGATAATGGGAAGCCCCATTATCACAGGCCCAATCAATTTCCTTGGTTGTGCTCTTTTGCTTACACACCTAATTTATGCACCAAAACCGAATAGGCAATCATCATTACATCATACTAATACTGATTTCAGTCTTCTCCACGCTCACAGAGACAGAAGCAAGCCCAAACCCTCACGCACACACAAGAAAAGAGGTATCAGCAGACTCTGAATTACCCAAGGTTCAGAGATACTCAAGAAATCTTTAGGGTAAAATCAAGCAACGCAACTCAATGGGAGAGAATGTGAACTGATTGCAAGGGGAGGGAACAATAACCTCAGGCCTTTACACTACATACTACTTTGATTCTACTTCAACTGCCATGACAACATCCTATGGAATCCTGGGCTTGGCAATTTACAGGGAGGGTCATTTAGAATTCTCAGAGAGCTCCTTTCACACAAGTTCCATAATATTTCATAGGATGCAAGCAGGAAATTTAAAGTGGAGTCATAGTGCTATAATTGTACAGTGTGAAGGACCCCTTGGTTGCAAGGGGACAGAAAATAAAATGGTTTGAACAGGAGGACTCAGAAATATAGATGCATACAGGCACAGGCAAACACATAATATCAAGGACTGGAAAAAAAAATCATCTTACTGAGTCACTTCCTGGTAGACACTAAGAAGCTATGTTTAGATATCCCCGTGTACAGATGAAGCAAGCATTAGCCAAATGAATAAATGAAGAAAGTAACAAACTTTATATAGATGGCCTTGAGAACAAGATTTCCCCTTCCACAAATATCTCTGCAAGGTATCAAGAAAGAGAAGCATTTCTGCAGTCCCTTCTCCTCAAACTGCCTCTGGGGGAGAGAATGACTTATCACAGCTGTGCAACCCTGAACAGTACAGGTCAGGACTGCTGAAAAGCTTTCAATAAACTTGTAGCGTTGACCAGGAGATGTTTGACCCTGCAACTGCAGGTTATTATGAAGTTAAGAGCATAGTATACAGCGACACGGCAGCTCAGAGAGATAGGACTTGTTAAAACTGCAACTTGGAGTTGGGCTTATTTGAATTGGCCCTTCAGGCTGCCTCCCAGGCCACATCAAATACTTAAAGTACACAAAGAACCAAGTCTCTGACCCCCTCTCCAAAATGGGGGGGTTGGTTCTTTAGTCCCCCTCAGGAATATCTTCAGGTACCACGTACATGCCAGTGCTGGGGTACATCGTGAGGCCCTGCTTGGATACACTAATAACAGAGGAGTGTCGACCCTTAGGCAGCCAAAATGGAACCATTCACGTACATACAAACACACACAAATGACATGTAAAGGTAACTTTGCATAAGTATCCCCACTCCCAAAAATATCTTAAGGAAAAATGATGAGAGAAAAAAGAATCCAAAACAGTTCAGTGAGGACTGAGCATGCTCAGGAACTATAAAATGTCAGCAGATTTCTTTTTCCCGACAGGGGATGAGGCGGGGGTTGACATCTCCAGTAAAAAAAATAGCAGAAACCTGGGGGGAATGGTAATGGAATGGAGTAATTTGGAGGATGGCTGACTAGGTGGCACCTTGAACAGGAACACTCCACATTGCGATCATTTCCATAGTTGCATGCATAAGAATGAGGAAAATCTGTCATTTTTAAAAGGCAGACTCCCAACTTGGCCCAAAACCTGCCCACTGTGATCTCTAGTTACTAGAATCAGCAGACTGCTTTTACAAATGCAGAAAGGCAGTTTGCAGTGGCTCACTGCAAAGCAACTGCCCACTGGGTCAGCCAGCTTATTCTTGGCTATGGATCTGGATATCTAACCAACCATTACTGAGAGCAAATTGATCTAAGATCCAGCAATGTTCCAGCCGTCATCAAACCCATTTCCTGCCTTTTGGGCATCGGATCTGCCCACAGTTAAGCTGATTGAGTCAGGTGATTTGCTGAAAAAGGACTTCTGATGTTGTGTTTGATAGTATCCAGTGAATTATTTAGTTCAATATTTGCAACACACACAGGAAACACAGGAAGAGTGAAGAAAGTAGAGTGGAATGAGCAAGCAACAGAAAGAGATGGAAACAGATGGTAATAAAGGAGAAAGTGTCTTGTTTTTAAAAAAGAAGATGAAATACTTCTACAGCAAATTCTGCTTAAGTATTTAACTGAGGAAAGTCAGGTACACAGTTGACTTAAGGAAGGGAAAAAGACCTGAACAATTCTATTTTCAACTATTATATATACCTAGATCAGGAAGTGGAAGGGAAGGAGGGAGGCAACCTAGGCCTTTTAAGTTAGAGTGTTTTCCTCAGTATTTTTTCTGGAGGCGAACTGTCATTTCTTTGGATTTAGGATTCAAAAGCTCCAACAAATTTCATTTTATTTCCTCAGCATTTCCTGCTCTTTGCAATCCTCTTGCCAATCCGATTGCATTCTCAATCAACTGCACTTTCAACATCTTTCCAGTGATCATCTCCTCTCAGCAGTAATTCCTAGACCTCAATGGAGAGAGGAGGGGTCGAAAACACCACATAGGAGTTCACCCAAGTATTCTGTTTGAAAGCTGTTCTTGGGTGGACCTGAATAGGCTTGAGTTTCTGTGTGTGTGTACATGCACAGGCGCGAGTGCATGCTTTAAAGCTGCTCAAGATACTCTGTAAAAAATTGAAACGCTTTGTTTTGCTCATCTGATAAAGCATCCGAGTATAACATTCATTGAGCTTTTCTTCTGGGAAGCACAGAGCATGGAAATAGGACTAGCTGAAAAGTAAGTCTGCCACAGAATTATGCAAACGAGGCAGAAGCGACTCCCAAAATAAACACAAGCCATACAGATATATGCATTCTGGGCTCTGATTCTTTTGTGTTTTCCCCTCTATACCACACCCTTCTAGCCAAACCCATTTTTAATCTATTTTGTACTTGTGGGATTATTACTGACTTAATACCAATTTGTTACATAACATATTTACCCCTGAATGGCCGACAAAAGGCTGCCTACAAACTCCTTCAATCGTGGTTGTTCTAAAGCTTTTACTTACATTCTTTTTATAATTTTCTAAAATCTTAACAGGTGAAAAAGGAAACATACCATACATAAATTACAGTGAACTAAACAGTAAGGGGAATAAACTGTTGATTTTACAAAATACTAGGTGTGTTCAAGACTGCATATAATTCTGATTCTTGAATTTAGAGGAGAACCAATAATCTCAACAGAAAATTACCATGTGACCTCTGTCTTTTTTAGGACTGAGTACAAAATATTTAGAAGCTTTCATGATTCTACACATTGTTTAGGAAGCTCACTCTTAAATATAACCCCATGTTTTGATACCAGTATAACCTGCAAAATATAGTGTAACTATTAAAAGATTAAATATTCAGGTTGCACTCCTAAACACAGAAGAAGCCCCACTGAAAACAGTGGAGCATACTTCTACAAAAGATAAAATAATATTTAATACTATTTTGGAAACTTAATTGAGTCCCAGTCCACATCAAATATCCAAAATATACTGATATACAGATACATACTGAAGATACTAAAATGAAGCATACAAAACATTTAAGTTTTCTGGGTTTTTTTAAAAAAAGCTTTTGAGACCTGCATTAAGATCTGTAAACATTCACCAATACTAAAATTCCTGCCATCACATCCACCAACTCAGCACTAGGTTATGGACTTAGAAAATATGGGTTTCATTTAAAGCAGCTAAACAGAAAAGGTGGAGCAGAACTACAAATGGATGCAATTTTGGGGTGGGGCGGAATGACAGTCCGATCACCTATATCTTTTCTTTCTTTACATCCTGTTATTAAACTGTTACCACCAAAGCATGTAATTTCCTGGTTGGAGGAATTCCTCCTAATCAAGAATTTTAGAATCAGTGTCCCCTTTAAATGGACTCGTTCAGTAAACACACAATGCAGAAGGGAATGCTATCATAACACTTCAATAGTTAAGTGACTTTATGAGAAAAATACTTCCAAATGTTTCCTAAAGCCCTCCAAACCGCACCAAAGAACATTATCGTAATATTATGTTTCCCCACGGTCTCCAGTATTTAAGCTTGCCATTATTGAAGTGATACTTGGATGAAAACCGTAGGTTTATGCAATGTGTAAGTTTTTCCTAAAAGAACATCTTGCTTTAAAAGTTATTAGCTATACTTAGATGTCAGATATTTTGTTTGTTTGGTTTTAGCAGCTTTCTGTCTTAATTGACCAGCCAGTACTCTGCACATTTGGACTAATCTGTGGAACATATGCAAGCCATACCTTTTTAAAAATCTGAGCAAAAATAGAAGAAAAAAAAAAGACATGATCCCACTCAAAGAGAGCAACTGAAAACAATAACTGTCTTCGATGATTACATATCACATTACAAATAGATATTCATATTTCTTGTAGGGTATACACAATCTAAATAAACTGTATACCATTTTTCGATAACACAATCCAGCATCTCTAGCATCAAAGGGTTCGTTTCTGTTAGAATTTAATGTGAATCAGGGTTGTAATGTTTTCTGTAAGCATAAGCTAACCATTTCAATGATTTTGCCAGCAAGTTGCTTTTTTGGCAGATTATTGGCAGTACATACTGACAACAAGCTAGTGCAGCTAAAGCCCTGCTTATATGTTACAGGTAAATAATGATTTTAATAAATTTATGTGAAATGTTTTGCATGGTCACATCTGTTTTTGATAGCTCAATCCCCTTGTGCAGATGCAAATCCTTTCATTTGCTTCTCAAGAAAACACATAGTTCACCTTAATTATGTTAACACCTCCTCAGGTATCCAGCATAGCAATGAAGCAGAGTGATGTTCTGCACAGCTCTGCTAAGAGGAACAGTAACACAAGCTAATTAAGCTACAAGAATACTAAAAGAGAGAGAAAGGGAGGCATCAAAACTGTACCAAATATTTCTGCAGTGTGTATACAGCAGGCTTGTGCAGAACATTTATGTGCAGACAAGAACAAAGTGGAGAAATCGCCAGGGACAGTAAAAGGTAGAAGATCCTTCTGTAGCAACCCTAAACACATCTACTCAAAAGTAAGTTCCACTGATTTCACTTTGCCTTACTCTAAGTATAGGACAGCAGGGCTCAGGTTCATAAAAAGAGGGGTGCTCAAGTCTAACCCTCTTTCACTGGCTGACAATTTCTCCACTGTTTTGGATTACTAGCCTTTATGCTATTATCACAAGCAGTTTTGAACTACCTCACAGTTTCAAAGGAAGTCTGCTATGCATCACTGGAGGAGGAGGGGGCTGCTCTTCCAAGTAGGTGGGGTGGGGGGCAAGTCTTAAGTGCTCAGGCTCACAGTACAAGTTTCACAGTTCTTTGGATACAGGCCAAGGTCCCTTATGGATATAAAGTTGGGCCCGAGCCAAAAAAAAAACTGATTTAGCTTTGCCCAGGGTTCTTGTAATCCTCTTGGTGGCCTTGCATATGGCACTCTCGTACTGCATGAAACACAGAGATATCATTTGAATTTAGTTCTGTCACAAGGTAAAACTCATCTGTGTGGTTCTTCCCTTGATTCTGACAGCAAAATCCCAGGATATTTGCCTACAGGAAAAAATGGTTACCATGTCGGAGATGAATGCGTGCTGAGATAAGCATTAAAAATAGGTAAATTAAATAACCACAGCCACCATGATTGTAGCTCTGTTGAACTTCAGACCATGTTGGGCTAAAATGACATCTACGCACCCTAGGTACGGCTTCAGCTCTGTAACAAATGAAAATACAGTTCACAATGGAATTTTTCTAAACTCAGCCAAGGAGAAACCTGCACTGTAAGAAAAAGAACATACTTTAATGTTAGAAGCTCAGTATAATATGAGCTGTATGGGTGGATGCTAACTCTGGCATTGCCCCCCCATGTTATGAGTATACGTGCTTCCCATAACCAAAGAAACTGATGACCCAGAGGCAATATTGAAACCCATCACTATACATTCTCCAAATGTTCAGGATGGTGTACATTCTTTATACTTCTTCTGGCCTCTAAGAAAAAGAACAGCAGTCAGGCACAAGACCATTGTGCCTTGATTCCAGTGGTTGATGACAGGGCCTCCTTCCATTCCAACAAACATTGCTGTCCCCTCTGAGGAAATGAACATCAGCCAGCATCTGCTGGACTGAATCTCCTCTCTGACTGCCATTCTCTTTTTCTTGTCCACCATGTCTTTTTAGATTGTAAGCCTGGGAGACTGCCAGTGAACACGAGATGCTATAGGCTATATTTCAGAGGAAGGAACTGGCAAAACAACCGCTGAGTACTCATTGCATAAGAAAACACTATGAAATTAATGGGGTTACCATAAGTAAACATGTGACTTGCACACATTCAACCCTGAGGGCAGGGAACTGTCATATGAACAATTTGTAAGCCACTCTGGGAGCCTTTTTGGCTAAAGAGTGGAGTATAAATACTTTAAATAAACAAATAAATACATGACAGTTATTTATTTATTTACCCACAAAATAACTCAGTGAAGTGTGGGGTTAAGACAGTCCCACAGTCAAAGTCATGGATGATTAGGTTTGAAAACTATAACTCCCAGAACCTCCTGGCCACCAAGGCCACTAGGTATGGAGATTCTTGTTGTAGTCCGAAAAAGGAAATTTTCCCATGTTTGGTGAGTATGGAATCTAAATTAGGGTTGAACATATATTGACTATACAACCCTAACTGTCATTTTCTGCAATTCTAAAACATTTGTATGGCAAATTGAAAGAAATGAGAATATGACTATTCCAGGCATATTGCTAAATTTTCATCTGGAGATGATACCTCAGTTCAAATATATCTTCACATCATGGTTTTCCCGAACTAACTTTAGAAGCCATTTAAGTGGGACACAATGGTCTTGTGCCTGACTGCTGTTCTTTTTCTTAGAGGCCAGAAGAAGTATAAAGAATGTACACCATCCTGAACATTTGGAGAATGTATAGTGATGGGTTTCAATATTGCCTCTGGGTCATCAGTTTCTTTGGTTATGGGAAGCACGTATACTCATAACATGGGGGGGCAATGCCAGAGCTACTTCCCCATTTTGGTTCTTTCTTATTTACATTTTTATCAGTTATCTCTTATCTCTATGGTGCAGCCATTTCTGGATGCAAAATGATGGTAATATGATTATTTTAGCCACTAAAATCAAAATTAGTACAAACAATGGTTTATAAACACACTTCACACCATGGTCTAGCATTCTGGTTTAGTAAATTGTAAATTCAGGTACCACGCCGAACCATAGGTGAGCATCCTTGACCTTGACTTGGCATAGAGTCTAACTTCAGCACATGCTTAGAAGATAAACTGGAGGATACTTAAAACATTCCCTTGTTCAAGTGAAAGTGCTTTCTGTTTGCCCAAGTGTGCTGCTGTATCTAAGTTTTAATAATAATAAAGTGTACTGAATGTGTGCTATACTTTTAGAGAAGAGGTCTGTACAAATAATAATAAATGACAAGAAGTGGATTAAAAAACTTTTCAACAGTTATGGGCTTAACATTGCTATATTTTCCAAATTCTTTGAGAACGCTACACAATGAATGCTACTGAGTATCATACAAGTGAAAATTCTTGAAAACAAATGTCACAGAAAGTATGTTGCTGAAACATCATACAATTCTGAACTGAAAAATAAGGAGCACCAGCCTCCCTCACCAAAAAGATCAAAAGAAGGAGGTGTATCTATAAATGGCACTTGGTTTTGATTCCATTATTTTATAGAAGCCAGAGAAGAGATCAAAGAAAAGAGAGCCTCTATTTTGCTATTAACATTTAACTCCAGCCTGAAAAGCCTTTCCAAATTGCTACTGTAATTTAAAATCTAAGTAGAGTTTGGCCATTTTTGTAGAGCTGCATTCCTAAGAGCCACGTTTCAATACATTTTCACAGCTATTGCAGAGGCTGATTTCTGAAGTACATACTATTTAATATGGTGACTTCATATTTTAAAACACTATATTAGAACAACAATCACCAGGCTACAAATATGTTTAAAGCCTGACAGGTTCATGCCTCAGCTCTCAGGACAAAATTATCACTAAAACAAAGCAATACAAAAATGTATTTTGTTGTTGTTATGTGGCTTCAAATCAGCTCTGATCTATGGTGACCTATCATAAAGTTTTCCTGGCAATAATAATTTTGAGGAGGTTTTACCACTGCCTTCCTTTTAGGCTGCGAGAGTGTAACTTGTCCCAGGTCACCCAGTGGGTTTCGACAAATGAGTAGAGCTTTGAAACCTGGTCTCCTGCAGACACGGTCCAACACTCAAACCACTACACTATGTTGGCTCCATTCAATCAGCTTTGAATTCAAATATGTTAAACTTTAAATTCAATCAACTTCTCTCCAGTGGAAGTTTCTCAAAACTAAACAGAATTTTACACACATACACAAATTATCATCACCTCCACATAACTGCACTGACTCTGGAACTCAGATGAACCAATGAGATATGAATCCGTATTAATTTACTGTGGCTAGAAGAGAAACATAAAATAATATTAGGATTAGGATTAGGAGTCAGACTAAAGAAACATGTAGGCCAACATGTTCTTCCTAAGAATACCACCAAAATTGTTCAGCGAAGACTACAAACAGAACTTGAGACAGCAGCCCATCTCAGCAGATGTTCCTTAAGCCTGAAGATCTATTTACCTATTACTAGTTCATAGCCACAACTAGAGTCTGTTAGGTTCAGCATTCCCTTTATATAATTTCCTTCTTTGAATGAATACCTCATCCCACTTAAGAACATTCATTTATATTTCATTTTTCTCTATTTGATGGTAAATGATGTGGAGCTTCTACAGAAGGAAAATGTGGAAACGTATAGCCACCATGTTTGTAGCAGTAACAATACTGTTCAAAGCAAAGCTAAATGTGCCACATCTTCTATTTTGAAAAAGAGCTCTGAAGTGCTCCAGCTTGGAAATCAGGAAGTTTTAAATGACATTTCCCAGCTCTGAAACTCTTATAAACATCTGGAGTCTTCTCACAACATACAATAAGTAAGCATGATTCTCCTATGTCAAAGTCCATGTATAACAGTAGGTCCAAGAGCAGAGCTTCGATAAATTATCTTTCAGAATTACAGCCCTCAGAATCCCTTAGCCATCATATGGGAACTATATTCCAAAAAGGAACATTTCTACACTTAACCAAGAATATTTGAAATATACAGAACGAGCATATTTACCTGGTGTTGCCTGGGATTTTATTCTCTCACAGGTAATACTTGTTAGAAAGATTTGAGATCCTGTGTCTCTAATTCCCCAAACTGTCTCATCCAGTACCTGAAACTTTTTCCCCATATTCCTCAATCCAATCTGTATTCAGAATTGTTAACACACAGATGTTCGATTTCTGAGAGAATACACTGTCCTCCTCCTTCTTGCTGCTAGGCCTCATCTCTGTAGCAACCAGCCAGTCCCAAGAGCTCTCTGGCTAAGAATTCTAAAGGCCTCTCCCTAAACTGCCAACCGCAAGATTCCACAGAGTCTTCACAGCCAGCCAATCATATGAGGTCTTCTCAGCTCACACAGCCAATCATATGAAGTCTTTGCCAGCCTGATGCAGACAAACAGACAAGATCACTCACGAGCTTTGACTTTTATATAGTAGATAAAGTGAATAAAATAAGTGGGGAAAAAATGGGCAAAGCAGCTATGCCTGCCTCACTAGTTAACCCAGCATGTAAAAAAAGTGCAGATCTCTAGATATGGCCACCAAAATGGAAATAATAAGAAAAGCAGAAGATGGTACACAGAATATCATCCCTGGATGCATTTTAGATAAAAATTTTCAAGTAGTCTCTTAAAAGGTATTTCTGACCTGATTTATTTCATTTCATATGTGCATATTGTTGCCTTTGAATAAAGTGTTTGCTGAAATACGCTGAAGTACAGTCGGCCCTCCACATTTGCTGGTTTAACATATGTGGATTTATTTATTCACAGATTATTTGCTGTCACTTCTGTTGTTAGCCTACACTATTTTTAATATGGACTTTGTATTTGCAGTTTCTCTGCAAGCCTCACAAGACTGAGAGAGAGAGAGACTGTGAACATGAAGCGAGGCTTGTAAGTCCGATTAAAAATGTTGTACAGCAGCAGGGGAGGTGGTGGCAAGCACCACCAGCCACCTCCTGCTGCCTTGCAAAGAAACCCTGCAGCCTTGAAGGCAGAAACGGGTAGCCGGCATGTTCCACACTGTGGATTCAAATGTATTGTATATTGTACACTTGAATCTGCAGTGGGCTGAATCTGTGAATCTCACTTTTCTCTGTGTTAAATATGGTTGGGGGGGAGCTACAGAGATTTGCAGTGTTTCCACTTTCATGGGGGTCCTTCATCCTGACCTCCACCCCCTGAATGCAGAGAACAGACTGTACTCTTCTTTTTTGTGATGCAGGAGCCTGTCCTTACTCTTTCCATGTTATTTCTGCCTCTGGTACCAATTTTTAGGTTAAAGAATTAATGCCCAGGAACACATCTACTTCATTAACTGAAATATACCTATAGTGCATCTGTGAAACAGGACTTTTCCATTATAACATTAGAACTCTTAAAAAAAAATCAGAGAGGTGAAAATTCACCCTTCAAAACACAGAACCACCAACAAACCATACCTCCATTTTTTTTTTTAAAAAAAGAAACCTTTTGGAAGTGACTTAGCACAGGTCAAAGAAATCACTACAAACTGCTCCCAAAAAAGAATGAAATGAATGGAGGCAAAGGTGACAACAACCAGCAAAAGCAGGCAAAGCCGAAATTGCTATACTGTAAGAAGTCATACAGTTTTAGACCAGTCTGGATGAACTCACAGACCTGCAGCAAGGCTACATTCTCTCCAGTCCTGATCTCAGTTCTTTGATCAAGGGTGTTCCCATTCGCCAGAATCCTTCACCAAATGTTTCAGACATCTCTGCTTATTATTCATGACTGAATGCCTGATGGGCACAAGCAGACAGCCCTTAGTTGTCATGCCATGCTCTGATTCATTCCTTGCAGCCAGTGCATCTGCATATGGTCTGCTTCTAAGCAATGGACAGTTTCCACTACAAAATGGTAGCAACCATGCATAACTGCTCTTCTTTTATGTAGGCACATACGGTGCTTCTGCTTGCAACTGGTGTGAGTGGGGTCACAGGTTACAAACAAGCAAGCAAACATGACTTGTCAAAAATCAGCATCTTCTGAATCAACTAACCATCTTTTTCTTTTAATGAGAAAGAAGGGGCATTATGTGACCAAAGAGGCAGGACTGTTTTACAAGGCTATCTATACTAACAAGAACAATACATAAAGCTGATACAACAGGGGGACTGGGCAATTGGATGCAAAGCAAAATAAAAACAATAGAAAGTATGGAAATGGAAATAAAAACAATGGAATGCCAAAAAGCTTCTCTGACGTGCTCAAAATAATGTTTTGATGCTATGGTTGCAATCCTCAGACCACTTCAATGGGACTTTGCTGCACTCTGGTTTGAGGAGAGCAGCCAATGTAACTAAGAAACAGATTTTTCAAATTAATTCTCTATTTTTAAGATGTATCGTGGCTGACAAGCTTTATGCCATGCTCCAACTCTTTAATATAATGAGTCATAAAAAATCAAACTTCATTTTGGAGAAATCAATTCAAAGGTGCATAAAAATGATTTGTTTTGAATTAACACCAAAGTTAAAAACAACAACAAAACTAACATGCCCTCTAAATGAGAAAGCTCACAAAAACAGCAGCGTTTCAGTGTTGCTTACTTGGACACAGAAGTTCATGAACAGCCTTTTCTACTAGCTGTTCAGAAGAAAAAAAGACTCTAAATATGGGTTCTGCTATAGGCTGTGCAGTAAACTGGAATGATTTAGGGGTTCAGATAGATACCTCCTGACAACCTGCTTAAAGAGAAGACCCAGTGATATGAAGTACATAGCTCAGTGGTAGACCACATGCTTGGCACACAAAAGGTCTCAGGTTCAGTTCTTGGAACATCTAGTTACAAGGATCAAGGAGTAGTCAATGTGAAAGATTTTTCTCCTTGAGACTCTGAGGAGCTGCAGGTGATTGGTAGTACACAATACAGTGGCCCCTTCACATTCCCAAGGGTTTGGGATGCAGAGTCCTTGTGAAAGTAGAAAAACTGTGAATAAGTTCCCTCTGAGATCCCCCCTCCCATTCCCCTCTGGCACTCCCCGTTCCCATTCCCTTGCCCCAGTGCTCTCAGGTGGAAGAAAAAAAAGATGAGGGCTTATTCATAATTTCCCCTCAGACAGAGAAGAACGGAGTGCTGAGTTCTGGCAGTCTAGCTACTTCCAGTCACCATCCTGAAAAGGAGATTTCTCCCAGATGGGAAGGGTAGGAGCAAAGAGAGCACCTGATCAACCTGCAGCCATTACATAGCAGAATGTGCAGCCATGTGGCAGAAAGGACATGCCTTCAGCAGTGGGAGGGGCCTTTGCTCACCCAAAAGTGAAAAAATGTCCATTTTAAACAAAAGCCTCACAAACCTGGGGTGAAGAATACAAAGAAATGGGATGAGGGGGAAAGCAAGCACGTATCTTGTGAATAATCAAATCTGCAATAGTCAAATCCGCAAATGTGGAGGGAGGACAGTATGAGTAAGCATTGACTCTGAAGAATGAGGACTGGAAAATGGAATGGTCTAGGGAGGAAAGTAAATTACAAGGGAGAACAGCTGCACCTCAGACACATACATAATTGAGAACAACAGTAATAGGAAAAGCTGGAGTTTACATATTCCTTGAAATATCCATACACATTTTAGGCTTTCGTTGTCTCTGTAACATGCTGCAATTATAATTAACCATAACTGCAGATTGCAAATTACCAATTAATTCTGCTTTAACCTGGTGAAACGGCTACCAATGGAAGCAGTTTGAGAGGGAGAGGAGTGGCAGTTGCTCCAAGCTGAGTAATGTCAGCTCCTTTGCCTCTAGATAGAGGACATGGACTACAATGATCGTGATTTTGCCAACAACAGTAGGTTCTCATATCTGTGAGGGATACATTCCCAGGCTTAACACGGATGGCAAAAAATGGAAATAATATCAAAGCTATATTTTAATGCCAGGCTGGGTGAGAAGAGTGGTGTCTCTCAGACAAGGAAGGAGCGTACTTCTCCTTGCTTGGCCAAGAGTGGCACAAGGGAAGCCATGCTGGATTTTTCCCGTGTCTCTCTCAGCCAAGGAAGATGGGTGTTTCCTTCCTTGACTAAGAGAGGCAAGGGGGGAACTGTGCTGGGTTTTCTATGCCTCTCTCAGCCGAAGAAGGAGCGTTTGTTTCCCTCCTCAGCCAAGAGAGGCACAGGAAGCCCAGTGATACCTCAGCAAGACCTTTCTCAGCCTGGCTGTGCAGAGCAAAGATTCTCACTAGCAGCAGCGACCATAGCTCTGGAGTGGATCACAGGTTAAGTGAAACTCTGGATCCTGGTGTCCTACTGTGTTTCCAAGAAGGTCTAAGGGATAACATTTTTCATTATATCAGATCTTGACTAGAGACCCGCGAGGAGGAAAAAGAAAACAGGAGAACAGTTTTGCTCCTCTCTAAATAATTTTCTGAGAGATTATAAATTATGAAATGTTTTACTTTAGAATGATGGATGAAATGTTTCCATCAGGATCTTTGTGGTCTTCATTCCTGCACAATTGCTTCTAATCATGTGTACGCCTTCATGCCAGACCAAAACTTTCAAACACTGAAGAATATCGAACACCAACAAGGCTCTGCTCCAGGAACATAAACTGGAATGCTGCCAAACACAGCTTTCTCACACATGGTAGAGGCCTTTGCCTTTGGTCCGCTTCCATCGCTACAATTCAGGGTCACTTCCTCATCTTTTGCAGTATGTGAAAGTAACTGATCCGTGCTTAGATGTATACAGGGAGATGGAGGGGCCAGTCTGGGGAAGACCATGCTTCAAGACCACCCGCCAAGCAGACCTGCTGCAAGTGCCCTGCCCTGCAGTGGAAGGATGAAGAGGACAATAGTGACTCTAGTAGCCCCTGCAAGTCAAGAGAGAAGGACTTCACTTCCACTGTCTCCTCAGACTTTAAATGGCAGTTAGGCAGTGAGGTATATATGTGTATGTGATGCATTCACACTCTTGGGTTGCCAGATGAAATGAAGAACACAGCTCTTGTCTCATTAAAGGTCATGCTGAAGAGGGAATTTCAGCATGGGGATGATCACGTGACAAGCCACAGCTGATTAAATCCTCCTTCTACGAAAACCATTAAAGGGACAGGAGCCCTCTCTATTATTTCAACTGGTAACCCTAGTGCCTACACAAGATGTGTTTGCCACCTTGAAAAGTTACCGTAACAGCTGCTCTTTCAAAAAGTGTGGCTGCTCTTGAGGGCGCCAAGGGCCAGGAGAGCCTTTCATTTTTCATTTCTGGACTGCTGGTCTCTAAGCTTCATTGCTGGAATCACTAATACCAAATCAAGAAATATCTGCTACATGAAAGAGTAATGTACCAGATAAAAGGACAGAAAAATTTGCCTCAGTCTTGCTAACCCTTAAGTTTTAAAATGTCTACATAAATAAAGATGGTAAAAATGAAGGCTCTTCTCTTCCGAAGAAGAGAGCTTCCTGTGGTAGAAAAGCCAAGAACTGGTGTCTCTGAGTTTCACATTTTGCCAACAACTGCATTTGTGTGTGAGTAGGGGGGAATGAACTTTCCACCTCTAAATACAGGAAAAGTAATATTCCTGTTTGTAATGAGAGCTGTAATCAGAAAATGAGACCAAAGAGCTCCATCTCCAAATGTTGTGTTTGATGGCACTCAATTGAATAGAATCTGCACAGTCTGGGTGGTGTGATTACTCTGCTTCCAGAAGACTAGTGGGCCAACTAGTCTTCTGGAAGCAAAAGGATTCTTCCATTCTTGCTATTCCACGGAGCTTCTGAAATCACAGAGACATAGAATACTATCTGCCTATGATCCAGTTACACACAAAGGCACTGGAGAATGGGAATCCAGATATGACAGAATATATGATCTTTGACATCTTAAGAGGCAATAAGAAATTAGCATTAGATGGGTGGAGCCTTTGACTCTTACAAGCCCTAGGCATGGTTCACACTCATTGGGGCTTCTGGAAGGTTGGAAGTTTCCCACTTCAAAACCAGAAGGTTTCCTTCCTTGTTTTAGAAATCAACTGCTGTGTTGAAGAGACTCAAAGACAGAACAACTGAGGTGACAACATCACAGACACTTGCTTCTCATCCAGGTTGACTGGCTTTGCTCTAAATGTATAAATTAAATTTATCAGCATCATGTTAAAGCTTCATGTTGAAAAAAATGAATATAAGATTAATAAATAAATAAAAGTTCCTATGCACTAGGACTGCAGCCTCACACCCAGCCATTTCAACTTAGTTCAAATGAAATCAACAGAATTAAATTCGTCCAACTGGAGGCATGTTTACAGTCTAGTTTTCTGTAACGTCTGTTCAATGCTTTCCTTTTTTTTGGTCTTATACCATTCTAATATTGAATGTATATGTTGACACTGATGTACTGTAATTCACATTGACAAAGAGTGACACTTGCATTTGACAGCTTATATCTTCTTCAAACATTTTAATACTGAGAATGCTAGTTTGGATTTATTCTTTAAGAACAATGCCTCATCCTTCCCAGAGATTAAGCTAGCTTCATTTGCCACATGCTTTTTAATTGCTTGCAGCCTTACTTACTACTACACAAATATAATTTACTTTGGTTGGAGGTCATTCTTAGTTGTTACATCTTGGAAACTAGTTTTTAAACTTCTTATTCTCAAAGAATATTTTGTCATAGTCTACATATAAATCCTTAGCACTGCATAGCATTGTGGGTGGGTTTTTAACAGCCAAATCCTAGGCACATTTATTGGGAAAACCCTCTGAATTCAGTGGAGCTTATCTCCCTTGTAAACGTCCATAGGACTGTAAAAGACACTGGCCAGGTTTTTTTGCAACACCAGCCAACAGATTCAACCGTCTAACTTTCATGCCTGTATATATACCTGGCACTATGATTTTAGTAGCACAATTCCTGCCTTCTCTCTAAATAAAACATTTCTTTTCTACAGGATGAGAAAGGAGAAATCCACTCAACATATCATTTCTCCAAGCAAGAAACTGATTGTCTGGCCTTAGGTATGGGACGTGTGCTACCAACTTTCTCTAGATGATACAGTAGCAAGCCGAGAAGCAGACAGCAGGGAGCCTTGAGTGAGAAAAGTTTCAACTTCTATTCTTGCTTTACTGTAGTAATCCAGAATTGCAATATGATTGTGTAGCCTCTTTCTCAGCTAGCTTTGGTGGTCAGAGCATAGATGCCTGGCTTGGACTTCTTTGTTTTTGTTCAAAAGCACAATTTTCTGAAACCTTTATCCTACACAGAACTTACAGTACCAGAATAGGCAAACTCTAAGCTTGTGGGATTGATCCACCGTACCACTCTGAACTCAACTAATCCTGTCTGACAGTGGAAACTCACCAGGGTCAAACCTAGTTAGTACTTTGATGGAAGACTACCACGAAATTCCAGTGATCTCCACACAGGAATAGGAAAGACTCCTATGTGAATCACACAGAGCTTCTGCCAGTCCAAGTGGACAATACTGTATTGGTCTAAATCAGTGGTTCTCAACCTGTGGGTCCCCAGATGTTTGTGGACTTCAGCTCCCAGAAACCCCAGCCACTATGGTCAATGCTCAGGGCTTCTGGGAGCTGAAGTCCAAAAACATCTGGGGACCCACAGGTTGAGAACCACTGGTCTAAATGAACTAACATGTTCTGATCCACTAAATGGACTCAGGCACAACATAGTTTTCCCTGAAGCAACCTTTCCCAGTAACTTGATACACAGAGTATACACTTTTTGTTGTTGCACAAACAGGAATCAAAGAATACTTACTAATATACTTCAGATCAATCTCCACATTCGTCCTCATCTATACTTTCCTTATCCCTGCTATAAAGCAGATGAGCCACAGCCACATAAAGGAGAGTCTTGTTACCACATGCTTGTTGCTGAATAATCTTAAAAGCAACAAAGTTGAAAAATAAGAGGGGGTGTTTATTTCCAGGTGACTTTTTGATCAAGGAAGCTCCCTAAGGTAGCTTAAATAAAATAATGAATACAATTACACTGAAGGGGCTTCCAGAAAGATGGCTCCTACCTTCAATAAACCATTGGTCTTCCACTGTAAAGTACAAGCTGAATAGTAGTTGATTTTCCACATTATTAGAGGATATTGTACACTTCCTGTGAGATGATCCCACTGTGCTCCATCAGCAGTGCTACTCTTCCATCTGTTTTAGGGACATGATTTTGAAAACGCTAGTGAATTCTCCCTAAAAGCCAAGATGACTAAACTGAGATTGTCATACTTTGGACAGAAAAGGCAATTATGCTTGGTAAGGTAGAAGGCAGTAGAAAACTACATCACAGTTAGATAGACTCAAGCAAGCAAGCCATGGTTCTGAGTTTGACAGAACTGAGCAGGGCTGCTGATACAGAATTGGATGTCTCATTGAAAGGGTCACCATAAGTCAAAGTTGACAGCAATTTAACAACAAAGTGACTTCATAGGAACTGAACCCACTGCAGATCAGCACACACTCACACAAGGGTTCCTTTCCCCCTCTGGAGCTCCCCCTTCCTGTCCAATGCATTTTGCCCCAGCGCAGAGAACTCACACGGAGGCAAAATGGAAAGGAAAGAGCGGTGGGGGAAGCTTTGCGGGAGTGGTCCTTTAGCTCTCTGGAGCTCCCCCTCCCTTTCCTATGCATTGGCACTGAGAACTCGCACAGTGGCAAAATGCACAGGAAAGGAGTTGGTATTTGCTGGTGTATAAGACGCACGAGTGTATAAGACACACCCCATTCTTAAATGTTATTTTTCAGGAAAAAAACTGTGTCTTACATGCCTGCAAATATGGTAAACAAACAGAGTCACAGTTAAGAGTGGCGTGCCTCAGTTTTGCTACTGAGTATAGTAGTAGTACTGAGTAAACCTGAAATTGCAGTTTTGTTTCTGGGAGGGATAACAGCGCTAGGGGAAAACACAACTGGTCATGTTTTGATTGATCATTTGAAAAAAGCCTTGCAAATTATCTGACGCCTAATCTATAGGCTTCTAAAATACACATACAGCTTCTCTATATGACTTGTTGTATTTCAGCATTTGGATAAATTGTTGTAATGATGCTTTAGCAGAGTGTGGATGATAAAGCAATTTCTAAATATGCACAGAGTGTGATTTTTTCTTCTTTGAGTACTTCTATGGTAGTTGGCCAAACACTGTAGAAAAAAATGTTAAGCAAACAGGAACCTTTCCACAAATAAAGTAGAATTAATTGAGATAGTAATATTAACAAGTTGTGCAGCCCAAAGTGTCTCTGGCTTCTGAGGTTCTAAACCTGCCTCTGATACTGTTGTTGTGTTATCTATGTGGGTTTCTTACAATCCTATCCATAAAGCTATACATGTATGTTTGAAAAATGCAGTCCAATAAACAAGGCATAAACAAGCTGGAGGAAGAAGGGGACGCTAGGATCTCATGTGCTCCTTTCACAATCATCATAGTTCATACCATGAGTTCAAATGTGTGGAGATTAATATGAATGGGAAAAAAAATTATGTCCAGATATATATCAGTACTGTCACATTTAAGAAACCTCAGTGTACAGCTGCCCCATGGGGTAGGATATAGAAACCAGAGCTTGGAAAAGCTACTTTTAAAAATGTTTTTTTACCCTTCCTGTACATTTTTGTACTTACTTTTCTTGAATACAGCTCTTAGAATCCCACAGCCAATATGGCAACTGGCTATGTAGACTGAGAGATTTGTGTTATTATAGTTCAAAACAACAACTCTTCTAAACTCTGATCCAAACAGTACTTTAGTATGTATTTGCAATTAAGTACTTTGAGGCTCTGGACTCACTCTGTCTACCAAGGGTAGGCAGATGGCCCACATAGGCAAATATGTAAATACTTTTAAATGGGACTTCATGTCAGGAACACTGTCTTTTCAGATCCTGGACTGGTTCCTCAACCTCTGATCTGAAGGCTCAGTTCCTGGCTCCCTCCCCACACATACCTACAGCTCAGCCCTGCCGTTAGCTGAGGACAAAGGGCCACTGGATAAAGGCTGCATCCTTTCAATCCTAGAAAGAAAATCACGGCAAGGGAAAAACAGCCCAGCCCCATACACCAGCTGCAGGATTTTTTTTTTAATCTCCAGTAAGAAATTGCCTTTGGAGAGCAGATGTAAAGGAAGCACATTCTGTTCACTTGCATCAGTCAGGGAACAGAAGGCTTTTGGACAGGGTGGTGTGCTATTAGAATCAATTCTAATCAACCTGCCTTTGCAGGTACAGTTGGTGAGGACTTGCGAGAGAGCCTTCTCCTTAGCAGCTTCCAGCCAGTGGATCTCCCTTCCATGAGAGGTCCAGTTGCCCCCCTCCTTGCTCTCTTTCCACCAGCAGGTGAAGATGTTTTTATTCAGAGTCCTTTGAATTTTAATTAAGGAGAAGTACTCTGTGTGTGTGTGTGTGTGTGTGTGTGTGTAAACTGGTGTGCTGTATTTTTAATCTTTTATTGAAATTATGTTTTAAGTGTTTTTAACTGTTTTTAAGTACCTTTTAAAAATAATATTGTTATTTAATTCTTTTTTAATTTTTGTAAAGCAATATTTTGGTGTGATCCTTTTAAAAATTATTTAGCCACTTGGAATCCTCTTTTGGGAGAAAGGCAGGATATAAATTCAACAAACAAATAAATAAATAAAATTAAAATGTAGATGGCCTCAAGGATCTTTTCATCTAAAACCAGGAGATTAAATAATCTAAATAAATATCGGACAGTATGATAACATAATACAGAATAGTAATTGAGAGTATAGATTTGCTATTTTTCCTAACAAATATTAAATTAAAAACAACATTTAAAAAAAAGGAATAACATTTTACATGACTTAGGATGCTGGCATTTTGTTCGCAGAACAGTATATTTCAGACAATAAATAGCTTAATTATACAACATTACATATACAGACACACAGACAGACAGACAAACAGGAGAAAGAGAGAGAGAGAGAGAGGCAGAGGCAGAGAGTTAAGAGATACCTACTACAAAATTAATATACTTTTAATTAAGTAAGGAACACTGGAAAGCCAAGGGCAACAAAGTGGTTCATTCTGGCAAGATGAGTATCTATTGTGATAGCTTACAGACCAACTGCATCAAGAGTTTTGTCTGATTGCTGAGTAACACTCGAACAGCAGAAACAGGAGGAGAAGATTTTCCTCTGTGACAATGGAAAGCTATTCTGTGCATTCTCAAGAGGATCTTGTTCTTGCTGGCTCATCAAAATGACTGTTGCCTATAAGTTTGGGTACAATTCACTGGTCCCTTGGATTTGCCTCTAAATTGTAAAGATTTTCAGATCCCTGAGCTTCACACCTCAAAATATTTAATTATCGTCTGAAGGGTTGTAGTTGAATATATGGAACTACTGACCCAATGAAATCTCCCTTTTACCACCAGAACCACTGTCAGACAAATGAATAAACACACAAACAAATCTGTAAGTAAGCTTACAAGTAATTTTTTTAAAAGTAAGGCAGGAGAACAGCTGAAAATTTCAGAGTGGACAGCTCTCGGCAGCACTTCAGCAGCAAATAACATAACCCTGACACTTCACCAGAATGTTCAAAAAGTAAATTGAATGGCAGCATGATTGCAGTGGTTCCAGTTATGTTAATTAGGTTGAATTCATGGTTCATTGATGCTGCAATTATGTTGCAAAGAAATGCTGCAAGCATGCTATCTCATCCCACTGCAGCCTGCTGAGTGTGCGGCCATTATTCTTCTTGTAGCAAAAACTCTTTCCAAAGGAGATTATATGTTGTATTTCACATTGATAAATAAAATGCGTAATTCACCAAAAAAAAAAAAAAAAAAAAAGGGTTTCTGACAATTCCATTTTGACAACTTATTTCTTACCACTGTAATACCAAGAACAAACATATTCACAAGTCCATTCTTTTATAAGCAGTTTTTGTCTGATACTTTGAATACTCGACATATAAATGATCATGACTGTTCACTCCATTTCACACATGGAATAACAGGCATAGGAAGGTTAAGTGTCTTGTCCAAAGCCAGGAGCAAGTCAGTGTAAATGGAAATGAAACGTCATTACTTCCAGTACGTTCCCTAGCTGGCATCGCTCCGCCCTCCGCTACCCTCTTCTGCCTCACAAATCAGATGGCTGTCCCTCTTGGAATGCAGAATTCTGCATGTCAAAGCTGTCACAGACATTCAGAAAAAGTACAACCACTCAGTGTGAAAGTCAGGTATCCCTGCTGAACTTCCTGCCCACTAGCTGGCTTGCTGTGAAATATGTTGGGTGTTTTTTAATGGTTTTTATAATTTTATATGTCTTTTAATGTTTTAAATGCTGTATTAATGTTTTTAACTTTTTAACCTTGGATCCCACTCTGGGAGAAAGGCAGCGTATAAATCTAATATATAAAAGTCAAAGTTTGTTTGTCTCGTGTCAGGTGAAGACCTCATATGATTGGCTACCTGAGAAGATTCTATGGAATCTTGGAGTTTGCAATTTAGGGAGGGGCCTTTAGTGTCTAGATCGAGGGAGGTAATGGTACCACTCTATTCTGCATTGGTTAGGCCTCATTTGGAATACTGTGTCCAGTTCTGGGAACCTCAATTCAAGAAGGATATCGACAAGCTGGAATGTGTCCAGAGGAAGGCGACCAAAATGGTGAAGGGTCTGGAAACCATGCCGTATGAGAAGTGGCTTAGGGAGCTGGGTATGTTTAGTCTGCAGAAGAGAAGATTAAGAGGGGACATGATAGCCATGTTTAAATATTTGAAGGGATGTCATGTCAAGCAGGGAGCGGGCTTGTTTTCTGCTGCTCCAGAGACTAGGACAAGGAGCAATGGATTCAAGCTGCAGGAAAGGAGATTCCACTTGAACCTCAGGAAGAACTTCCAAATGGTCGGAGTTGTCCGGTAGTGGAATATGCTGCCTTGGAGTGTGGTGGAGTCTCTTTCTTTGGAGGCTTTTAAGGAGAGGCTGAATGGCCATCTGTTGGGAATGCTTTGATGGGTGTTCCTGCATGGCAGGGAGTTGGACTCAATGGCCCTTGGGGTCTCTTCCAACTCTATGATTCTATGAATTCTCAGCCAGAGAGCTCTTGGGCCTCAGTCAACTGTGTCTGTCTTGAATAGGCCAGTTGCTATGGAGATGAGGCTTATCAGCAAGGGGGAAGACAGTGTATTTTCTCAGGAACCCAACCTGTCTATGTTAATAACTCTGAATACAGACTGGATTGGGGAATATGGGGAAAAATTACAAGTACTGGACAAGAAGTTGGGGGAATTAGAGACACAGGATCTCAAATCTTTCTAACAAGTATTACCTATGAGAAAATAAAATTCCGGGCAATGCTAGGTATACATGCTAGTATAATCTACTATATAAAAGTCAAAGTTTGTGCATGGTCTTGTCTGTCTGCATCAGGCAGGCACAGACTTCATATGATTGGCTGTGTCAGGTGAGAAGACCTCATATGATTGGCTGGCTGTGAAGACTCTATGAAATCCTGGGGTTGGCAGTTCAGGGAGGGGCCTTTAGAATTCTCAGGCAGAGAGCTCTGAATAGGCCAGTTGCTATGGAGACGAGGTCTAGCAGCCAGTGCCCTCACGAACCCAACCACTGTATGTTAACAACTCTGAATACAGACTAGATTGGGGAATATGGGCAAAAGTTACAGGTACTGAACAAGACAGTTTGGGAAATTAGGATCTCAAGTCTGCGCATTTCAACTGCATGTAACTCCTAAGGTAAAGTAAGGAAATTCCTAAGATATTTCTAACAAGCGTTACCTATGAGAAAATAAAATCCCGGGCAATGCCGGGTAAATATGCTAATAAATAAATACATACATACATACATACATACATACATACATACTGTTTTGTATGTGTGGCATTCGGGATTCTTGGTTTACATGAACAACAACTGTACAAGCTTACAGATGTCTACTCATACACATATCCCAGGTGACTGTGGATAGGAATGCAACCTTAGGATGAGGTCTTATGGTCCCTGAAATCAGGGCTGTGGAGCCAATATTCCAAGCCTTTGTCTCTAACTCCTTTATTTTCCTATGGTCCTACTCTGACTCTTTCATAAATGACAAACATGTGTAAATTAGTAATAACAAATTTACTGTAGTAAAATGGTAGCACAAGGTGTTTCATCACCACCAGGTGAATTATTAGGATAACTGACAGAACATAAAATATTTGATTAAAATTTCTGAAAAAGAAAACTTTCCTAAATTCCTATGAAAGCAAATATGCAACAAATTAGCATTTTCCTGTTATAAGTGTCAGTTTTTAATCTGGAGTCAGAATCAGTTCTTTTGTACTGACTTTGATTCCATCAAAAATTTCTACTGACTTTGATTCCACCCACAACTCTGACTCCATAGTCCTCCCTGGAAAGACAGCCCAGGTGTTATAGGGATTCTGATGTTTCTCTCTGTGAGGGCAGAGAGAAAGAACTGACTAGGAAAAGACTCCTCTATCTATTTGCTGAGATGTCCACAGCCAGTGGGACTCTGAGGGTAGAGTCTGCTGTCAGAGGCCAGGGAAGAGTGGGTAAAAGTACACAAGGAAAGGGAGTGGAGTCACAAGATCCAAAGCCTTGCCCTCCCAAAAATAATTCCCCGCAAAACAAGAGGAACCTGCGGGTGGGCAGAAAGGAGCCAAAAAAAAACCTCACCATCAGCCGGTGGAGGTAAAGTAGCTGGAATAGGTCATTTCTGTCCCACTAGAATCAACGGGAGGAAACCAAGCTAGGGGTTTTAAGTACTTCCATTTAAAAGGGGTGAAAAGAAGAATCTTCTTACACGCACGTACACACAGAAGCCCACTGGCACAACCCAGCAAGAGACAGAAAAAGACAATTCCCGTTCTTTGGATTCTCCTCTCCTTCCCCATAAGGTTGCTCTGTTAAGCGCCCACATATAGTTCTCATGATTCATATAATCTGTGTCCTATAACCCAGCCTCAATGGTTCTTAACCTGGGGTCCACAGACAACTAGGGGACACAATGTCCTCACAGGGACCTGCAAAGGCTTGAACAAATGTTATGAGCTTTTACAGTTAGAAAGAAAGAAAGAAAGAAAGAAAGAAAGAAAGAAAGAAAGAAAGAAAGAAAGAAAGAAAGAAAGAAAGATGGTCATACATTAATCTCAATGACCAGGAGTCTTTTGCGGTGACAGACATCATTTGTACAAAGTTTCATTACAATATGTCAAACTGTTCAAAAGTTCAAAATAACTTTGATAGGAAAACAAGGTACTCACCACTTGCTACCTTTGCTCATGCAAGTGAATGATGCTGAGTGTCTCTAAGTTTGAAAAATTGAGCAACTATAAATAAATATTTGATGCACTTTAGGATTTTAAATCTTGAGTTAAGTCTTGGTGGTCTGTGGCAACAAAAAATATTTAAAGGGGGGTCTGTGGTAAAGAAAAGGTTAAGAACCCCTGGCCCAATCTAGTTGTGAAAAGAATGGCCCAGTGTAAGCTCCCAGTACTGACCACAATAAAAATCATTTGTAATGTGATTATCAAGCAACTTTTTTTGAAAGAAAAAAAGGTCTTACTTTTATTGGTGATACAACTGCATGTTAAGCAGTACTCCTCTGATCTATCACAAACATCTAAAGAAATGAGAAAACACTTTCCCATCCCAAAATAGTAGAAGGTGGACAGTCACCTCCAAAGAGGACTACCACCTTTCTTGTCTCACTGAAGCCACGCCATTAGCCTAAACAATCTGAGAACGGAGGATTTCTGTACAATAGTTATACTCAGAAAGTTTGTCATAACAGTCTGTATCAGCAGGCAGAAGAATGGTGTAGCACCTCAGAGCTGAAGTGGGGTGACCGGACTTGATGTAGATCCTCTCTCCCACTTTTGTCCCCTAACTACCTCTTTACAACCACAGTTGAAACTGAACATTGTTGCCCTACCATGATACCAGCATATATTGCCCTCCCTGATCACTCACTGGTAGAAACGGCTGTCCACAGAGGCACTCCTCTAGGCATGTAATAAAATAGACTGAGTCTCTGAAACTTTATGCTACAAACTTCTTTTTCCCAGTTAGTATCAAAGGTGGCATAAGATTCCTTTCTGTGATGCAGGAAGTTTAATATGGTATGCAACATTAACAAATTTGGCATTCTCCACCAAAAAAACTCTTGTATACCAGGCTACCTATGGTTAGCAGGCACAAGGCCACTGGTTTGTTTATGCCACTTTTTCTCCCCAAGCGGGACCCAAGGCAGCTGGGTCTCTAGCATCTCCAACAACACATAACTTAGGTAGCACGCCTGGGAAAAGATTAAGTACCTAAGACCTTGAAGAAATCATGCCCAGCAGAAGGAACTATTTTTGGCTAGATGGATCAAGAGGCTATCTCAATAAATGGTGGGTTCTTGTGCTCATTTATGGCATGTACATCCAGTCCTAGCGTTTCCTTGATTTGGCCATGAACTATGCCTGATAAAGTCACTTGTTCTGTTTTGCCACTGTAGCCCTGTCAACTTGCATGTGTATGAAAGAAGGAAAACCAGGACTGCAGTCACCGACTATTAAAAAGAGTTCATCCTCCTACAGCTACAACTATTGGCACGGTGCATTTCCCAATATATAAACAGGAATACTTCCCACTCTACATTTTACAGCTATTTATACATTTAGTTGTGAAGTTTTTCCCTTTAAAGCCATTAGTTCCCCTGAAAGCAGTTTAAAAACTGAGGTTTCATTCTGAAATATGAGTGTGTTCCTGTAGGACTTTAATGTGGGTCTTGAGAAACAAAACCTTGCTGCTACCTAACTGCACACACCTATTGGCAGAAAGCATCTTTATAAATCACTGGACTGTCTTTTACATGTTACATTCTGTGAAGCCTTCATATGGACACCTCTCCCATGCACTAATCTGGGGTGTCTCCTCTGTATCCTGCCTCATTGGGATGTACCACATTTGATCTGCTGCATTTGTCTGTACTTTTCCTCTGCCTTCTTCACCACTTCTATCAGTTTTCATTTTGAGCTTGTTAAGTTACTCATAGGAAGTTATTTTCAGAAATATCCACTTTAATTTTTGTTTTGTTTTTTAATTTTACAATTATTTAAAAAAGAACATTATAATCTTTTTAAAAAGAATAGCAGGACAGAGAAAATACATGCAGTGGCAGAATTAAAACATATTTAAATTATGACTTGAAAAGGCCATGCAAATAAAAGGTCTTCACTTGACACAAAAAAGGCATACTCAGCCCCAGCAAAACCCTCTTTGGGGTGCTGTGAAAAGATGGGATGCCCATTTTCCCAGGTTAACAATATCTTTGTTTGTTTTTTTTAAGGTGTGCAATCTTGTGAGATAACAAACACTTTTTTGTACTATCAAAGTGCACAGACAGTAGTAGAAAGTAATGCAAATCAAGCTCTTAAGTCATATAGCTGTTTCTATTCTGTGCGTCCATCTTCTGCCTTACCCTTCTCATGCAAACCAAGTATATATAAAGAAAAGATGAAGTAACAACTGTAATAATCTATGTCCTTTTCCACATCTTACTTTATCCCATTGTCTTCTGGGCGCAATCCCAGCAGCGCCTTTGCAGGAAGAGAGCGCGATGGGAACGCTTCCCCTCCACACTCCCTGCAGAAGGGAGTGCGAGGGACACGCCTCTTCCTCCTACAGTGCAGCTGGGCTCTTTCCCATGCTGAGCTGGGGCAGGAAGCACCTTCATCATGCTTCTGGCCCTTCTGCATGGCAGGTAAGTGCAGGAGCATCAGGCAATCAGGGGTCACTGATGGAGAAAATCTGTCAATGATTTACCCTGCCATCATGCTGGCTGGTGACGCAAGGATGGAACCATGATCATGTCTGGTGGAAGCATCATCCTGGTCCTGCTCCTCTCGCGCCCCCATGCTGGAACGCCATGGTTGTGTGGAAAAGGCCTATGTGTATTATAGTGCCTCAGTTATTCACATCTTTGTTTTTTCAGATGAAAATCAGGAATCATCTCCTATCATACCCTCTATATATCTCTGCTATAGTTCCCCAAGAGCCAGAATTGTGTGAAAGCCAGCACAAGTGTAGCAGTCTGAGTGTTGATCTAGGACTCCAGAGAACAGAGTTTGAATCTCCACTCAGCTATGAAAACTCACTGGGTGACCATGGGCAAGTCACACTCAGCTTCACAGAAAGACAAAGGCAAACCCGCTCCGAATAAATCTTGCAGAAAAACAAACAAAAACACCTGATAGTGTTAGGGTTGCCCAAGGGTCACCATAAG
>CAOKZL010000878.1:0-12500 GCA_948472985.1 Iguana delicatissima | reverse complement strand
TTTTTTTAAAAGGCACAAATAAAAGGCCACATTTGGCATGTTAAGTGTAGTATCTGCTGTGGTGTTATGTCTGAGTACCTTAGGAAAAGGTACTCCTCTTCTCGCACTATGCTGATAAATTCTGCCTAAGTAAACTGATTTGACCTTGGGATGGACTCAAATTCCACAGAGCAGCCCTTTTGAATGATCTCCAAAACCCACACATCTGAGATGATGTTGGACTACCTCCCAGAACAGCCTTCATTCTAATGGGTCATCTGGGGAATGAAAGACTGAATATATCCTTCAAAAATCAAGGAGGTTTCAAGTTAATAGAGGACAAATTTCATTTTAGTGTTTAGGGTTTCTTCCCCAACTTCTTTTCAGTCTTTAACACCTCGAAACTGTACTGCAGTAACACTGAGATTAGCTGAGCACCAGCACTCCAAATCATACCAACTTAATTTTTTTTTTTCAGAAACTTTCATTAGTGTTTTCCTTATGGCATATTCTGTTCTTTCTTTCCAATCAAGACTTCTTCCACTAATTGCATTCTTTCACATAACTACATCTATGGTTACTTTTTTGTGGCCACTTGAAATTTTTAAAAAGTCAGTATTTGTGAAAATAATTTTTACAAACAAAGCTGTGTATATATTGGTACTTTCTACTGTGTTCTAAAACTCATTAAAGGCAGTGTTTGCTTTATATTTAAACATCTTGCCCATTATCTCCTATATTCAATTTTAGCGGCAACTGAAGCAGACCCTCAGAATCAATGGGAACTTGGTATATAAAGATGTATGTAAGTTTCATTGATTCAGTGGGTGTACTCTTATATCAACCTTAAGGCAAAGCTATCATGGAGTTTTCTGGGGCTGAGAGTGCATGATGTGCGCCAAGGTCACCAAGTGGGTTTCCATGGTTGAGCGGGGAACTGAATCCTGGTGTCCAGGGTCATAGATCAATGCTCAAACCACTACACCCCAGCTGACCCTAGCTGGAACTAAATTGGGCCCTTAGCTCACACACATGTGCGCACGCGTGCACACACACATCCCAATAGCAGTTAAGAGGTACATTTTTTTAAAGCAGCACAATGACATTTTTACAACCAATTGTTTAGGTCAGAAATATAAATTAGCAAGGGATCTCATGCAAATTCAACTATGCAAAGAACGAGAACATCACAGTGCAGATACAGAAGGTACTACATGCTGAATATTGATATAATCCTGTCTTGAAAACAAGGTGAAGGATTATTTATTTATTGAATTAATACAGACATTACCTGCTTATTTAACGGGGGAGAGACCAGAGAACTGCCAAAAACTGGAAATGGTTGAAATAAGGAACCCAGTCATATATATATATTACTGTTGTTGTGTCTCTTCAAGTCCTTTCCGACTTATGGTGACTCTACGGTGAACCTATCACGGAGTTTTCTGGGACTGAGAGTGTGTGATGTGCCCAAGGTCATCCAGTGGGTTTCCATGGCTGAGTGGAGAATCAAATCTTGGTCTCCAGAGTTGCAGTACAATGCTAAAGTCACTATACCACATTGGCTCTTTCTCTATATGTGAGATACACACACACACACAGAGTCATAATACAGTAATATATATTATTACCGTATACACATTGGCTATTATGAATACAAATATTGTATAAGACAAGAGACACACCATGAGTGACTTCTATAGCATGCAGTAGTGTAACATGATGGTGCCAAGACAATAGAGAGAGAAAAACAGTGAGTGGGTTGCAAAAGCATTGTGCAAACATGACAAATGAATGGATCATGCACTGAAAATACAGGTTCTGGGTATATAATTCAAATCAGTTGAAATAATGGGTTGCCGAAAAGCAAGGTGTCAAAAGGTGCCTTTATTCTGCCTTTCTCCTGCCAACCCAAGGTAGCTTACAATAATTTAAAATAGGTATTGGCTAACATGTTATATTACCAATTCAAAAAAAAAAATAACAGTAGCATTAAAATCAGTTAGTCATTTATATATTAGTAACATAATTACAAACAAAGATGAAAAATACACAGCAACACCACTTTCAACATTGTTCTGCCATCCCAAATAAATAAGTCTTGGCCTTCTGGAAGAAAGAGAACAGGGAAGAGACTAACTAGATGTTCTTTGCAAAGGAGTTCCACAGCCTGGGAGCAGCAACTGAGAAGATTCCCTTCTGTGTTCCCTCCCTCTAAGGTCTTAAAACCTGGGCAGACTCAGACAAGGAGACAATCTGGGCCCAAGCCACGTAGGGCTTTCAGCACTTAGAATCTTGCCTGGGAAGGAGATCGGCACTGGTTGAAGCAATTCTCTCTCTTCTTTTTCAATACTGTTAACTTTACTTTGCCTGCATGCTACAGCAAACCACAATTTACTCAAATTACAGCTCCCTGATAAAGCACAGAATGACACCACTGGATATGTTGTAACCATAGTTTTGTTAATGCATATATAACAGCAAACCGTGGTTAAATCAAGGAGAGAAGAAGAGGTTTGAACTAAAGGATAAAAGAATGCAATCATGAGGATAGTTCCCTATTTACATGCCATGAAGCAAGACCCCCTCAGGCATTCTCTATGTGGTTTTATTTAATATGTGTGCAAGAAGAGCAAAAATAAGCATGCTAGTCCTTCCCAAGAACCACTTTTTGCCATCCTCTGTTTGTGTTGTTAATAAGTGTCTGCAATGTGAAAAATTTTTCTCTCCATTGAGGACTCTTGCAAGATTTAGAACGCTAACAAATCAGGGTTCTAGACAAAGGAAAGAACTATAGTTAATATGATATCTGCCATCAGACCCTGAGCACAACGAAAGTTTGGGCACATAGCAAAAACTATAGACTTGTATGTAAGTTTTTTGAACAGATCAATTACTCTAAAAATATTTGTGAAATTATATATATGTCGGTGGTCAATATTTGAACAATTACAAAACAACATAACTTACTTCAGCTATAAAAATGCTCTCCTTCTCTCAAATGAAATCAGATCGCAAGTAACTTCTCTTGCAAACTAGGTAATCTCACAAACAAGTGACAGCTTTCTGTTTATATTGATCCAATTTTTATACGAACATATTTAAAAAAAATAATTGCAATTTAACCAAAACCATCCAATTCAAGGTTCAAGCACAGACATTAATTTTCTGAATATATCTGCAAGACAGCAAAATATACTTTCCCCGCAGAGCATTACAAGCACACTTTTTATAAAAAAAAAAAAAAAGGCAAAATACCCATTTATTGGATTCCAGGACAAATTATTTAGCTAGCTAGGACTGGATCCAAGGCACTGTTTTGTTCAGTAAGAACACATCCTATTTACAAAGGTATGGAGGAAAAATTGAGCTACAAAGTGGTTTTGTAAATGAGAATATCAGCAATTATCCTGTTTTTTCTGAGTAGATACAATGGCCATAAATTGATCTGTACCATGAGCAACAGAAGCAGCCTTTACCTTGACAAGAAAATAAAAGGATATATAGCTTTCTTTCATAAACAAATCATGCAACAAAATCAAAGATGCTGCTTTCTCTCTCTGTGTGTGTGATTTTTAAAAAAATAAATAGGCAAGGAACAAACACCTCACCACACTACTTTCTTGATTGGTGGCAAGCTACATGTAAGCCAGGGAGAGGGACAGAATCTACTTCCTCAGAGAATATTTTTCCTTGATCCAAAGAACAACGTGTCATAACTGAGAGAACACATTTAGCTATTGCATAATAGCAAGGAAGCAAAACCGAACATATCAGAACTAAGCCTGCAATCATAAGCACACTCCATAGTAAGTTTCATTGAATTCACCAGTAATCACCTCTTGAACAGTAAATTGAGGATTATGCAGGAAACTAGTCTGGTTTATGTCTATACAATTTAGTTATTACAGCTAATCAAAATATTTATTTAGTTATTTAGCTATCAAGTTATAATCCAAATTAACTCTACTATCAACATTTTTTTTTAAAACAACAAAAGTTGTCTGGGTAGATTTTTTAGAAGCAAAGAATAAAAATGCAATGAAGTAATGTTTGTTTAGGAAGCAAAACTAAATATTAGTGGTAGCAAGACCTTTTTTTTTAAAAAAAAAACACCTTGGAACACAGATACTGCTTTTGAAAATGATGGAGACTGTGGCAAAAGTAAACAATGAAATAGAAAAGGAGGCATATGTTCCTGTTATGTTCCTCTTAAATACTATTTAAAAGCAAAAAGACAGAAAAAAAGGTTCAGGTAATGAGCACATCGCTAGTAATCCCCCCCCCAAGAGGTCTGAATATCCCACCCAGTGTGAGGACTGAACATAGATTGTTTCCATCTGAATGCTACATGCAAGCTAAACAATAAAACATGCAATATGTAACTAGTTATATAGATGAGTTCAGTAGGTCCTACAATTTTTCTGATGTCGCCTGTAACAAAAACCCTGTGCTGAGTGTTAGAACATGATTTGGAACTGCAACCACTATAGAAATCTTCTTGTTTGGAAAACACTAAAGGACGTGTGACCTCAAGTCTTCCCCGTTTTCCACATGAATCACTTCAATGTCATGCGCTGAACTCTCTTTCTTTTTTTATTTTTCCCTTGCCAATATGTGATTAATAAAAGTTTAAACAAAAACAAGTTATCGATGATGATGACGGATAAACTGTTACACAGAGACGCCTCCCCCCCCCACAGGGTCTGGTTGCATAAACGGCAGCCAAGATCCAACTACAGATGTTAGTGCAAACTACTGGTCCATTTTCTTCCCACCCAAATCTCTCATTTTGATTCACTTAATCTTTCCAGCACATGCTGACATCAGCATCTCAATATTCCCCTGGATTTGTGTGCTCCAATTTCTCCTTGTTCACAATTTCAATCAGAAGACAAGAGGTGGATGGTATTGACTTCCACCTACAGTTCTAAAACCAATGTTATCCCACTCCTCAATCTCCTGTGTAACAGACCTCTTCTCCTTCCGCTTCACCACTGCAGCCTCTGGAGCTGGGTTGGGAGTGCACTCTGAACCCATCAGGAGAGAATGAATGTGGACTAATGAATAGTAGATATACATGAAGGTTCCCTGAACCATTTGGCACCTTTGGTTTTATTTTGCCAGCTTTTGAACCATACCCTATTCAGGGACAGCCGCATAGGGGCAGGGGGAACGACAGGGGCAGTTCGCCCCAGGCGGCAATGTTTTTGGGGCATCTCAGCTTGTAGCCATGCCCCTGTGCGCTGTGGCCAGGCCCCCACACACCGCAGGCATGCCCCCCCACACGCAGCCACACCCCCTCCCTGCACTCCAAGCTCCACTACTGTCCAGGGAAAGAAGAGTCAAACCCACTCAGATATTTTGCTTACCTAGTGCAAATGTACAGAAGATATCAACTCTGAGTTCATAATTCATGTGTTTGCCATTTAAAAAGCCAGGGGTAAAAAAGGAATGTTTAAATTCAATTGGTGCATTTTTTAAAAAATTGCAGCCATTTTGGGCTTAGATTCTTTTTGAAAAAACCTTTGAGAACACTGTTAGGACAGTACCTTTTATCAGGAAACTAAGAGTTACAAACTAGCTAGCAAGTTTTGCAGAACTCATCGTCAGATTTAACTTTTTAAATCTGTTAAATCTGTTTTAAGCTTATAACTGAAGCTCAATATGTTTTCAGTTGATTTAATTATTTTATGGTTTTAAATTATGCAACTTGTTTTAATGCCTTACGCAAACCACCCTGAGTTCTTTAATACAGGACAGGGTATAAATATTTTAATTGAAAAAAATCAATAAATAGAATATAAAAATAGTAACAAAAAGGGGGTTTCTCTGGAGGAAAAATAGAAATGGCCCAGTGTGGACCATGATACAAGCTTAGAAATGCAGGGAATGTAAGTTCAGAATTAAAATAGAATCTCTTCTCTAGTGATTCAGGAGACTGGATCATGGCGGTGGATAACACTGTGTTTGTGAGAGCTTTGAGCAACGTGCATGTTTCAAGTCTATATTGGATTTTGAATACCCTTCATTGGCCTTGCTCTCCTGGATTCCAATGGCTAAATAAGATGCAAACAGAGGACCAGGAGACGTTCAGCCCAGCTAACACAACTGTCTACAGGAATACGAAGGGTTCACATCGGCCTTGAGACTCAGTACCTTGATCATGTGAAATGGCATCTTCCCATTTGCAGAAATCAGCAGTAGACATGAAAGAACTTTGTTTGGCTAGCTGGGCCTGAAATTATTCCTGTAGGAACCAGAAATGTTACACCCCCAACTATACAATTATAAAAATGCAGTATTGCTTACTCCCCCCGCCCTCGTTTCAGAGCTAATAGTGTATTTGGCAATAAGCAAATTATTACACTATGTGGAAAATTATTTAGTTACTATCAAAAAGATATTTTTTTCAAATGCAGAAATGAAATTTTATCACGAGGGGGGAAAAGGAAGGTGGGGAAGCAATACCAACAACGGTGATGGCTACAAGTCTCTTTACCGCATTCATTTATTGTTCAGTTCACAGTCTCTGAATACAACACAATTCTCCAACTGAGTCAGCTTTCATAATTCAGCAGTACAAAGTCTGCAAACACATGTAACCTAGATCCATATTTCACAGTGACAGCATATGATAGCAGAATGTGAAGTATTAATGCTAGTGTCACTACAGTCCTACACTCTACTGCACTTTAAGAGAAAGCAGCTGCTGAGATGAAATGTGTGCCAACTGTCTGAAGACAGAAACATAAGAAACATTCCTTCTGTTACAAAGGGACACACATACTCTCTCTCACACACACAGAGTTTTCTTTTAGACCGAAGAAGCAAAGTTTCTGTTTGTTTGTTTTACTTTTTGCTTTCAAATTTCTATCACAAAATATACAATCAGAAATGAAAAAGGAAAAGAAAAGAGCCTGTAAGAATTGATGTTACTTCTCTCCAATAGCCAGAATGGTTTAGGTCAAGGTTATGTGATTGTATGTGAAACTGATGGAGCAACATGTAATCATAAGACTTACCTACAAAGTGACAGCATTGTTCACATACAGTCCCAATTCAATGAATCTCGGCACTCGGCAGAACTGTAATTACTATCTGGTATCAGATTAACACAGGGCACTGGAATGCTTACATGCATGTAACAAATGGGCTATAGGCCTAACTGAGATTACTTCTTCTAGGATTATTAAGTCTAGGAATGCTCTCATGGCTACAGACATGATATATCCTAGTCATTTTTCTAGGATGCTGAATAGCATAAACTGAATCTCAACAGTATTGTGCTCCACTCAAAGTTTCAATTTCTCAATAAATAAATTCCTCTAGAATTGTACTCTTAGTGAAACAGGGTAGTACCAATCAATACCATTCTGCAAACAGTGAGAATTAGTTCTAAAAACCTGCACTTTTTGTATGCAAACTACTATATGTGAAATCCTGGACAAAACAAGGCTTGTGTAATATGTAACTCAAGTGTCGTCTCACTGAAGCACAGTACCATTAATAAGTCTGAGACAAACTGAAATGTGTGGCTTTAATTCATTTAAAAACTAGCAGAGCCTCCTGGACCTCTTTATCAAACAACTCATTGTGCATTTACGGACTGGACAATGAAACAGGGGAGGGAAGGTATTAATGGTGACACACGTTGGCAAGCTCATAGTGCAGTTCATTCAAAAGGCAATTTTAAAATTGAATGAAGGGGTTTGACTATGTAATAAAATCAGCCACAATGCCAGTGAACAGTACTTAGGAGGAAAGCCTCTAATTATCCTATTTATAAATCAACAGCAATTTTACTGATGACTTCTTTGCAAACCTGATTAAAATAAACTTCGAAAATTAAAAACTAATCAAACGGTATTTATTTTATTAAATCACAATTTTAAAAGTATTATCGATTAGCTTTAATAATACAAAGGATAAAAACTTGGCTATGGGAAAAAATGAGAAAGCTTGTTTTGTTTTTGTTTTTGTTTTGTTTTTTAAAAAAAGAAGAACATTTGTAGAACATTCTGCAACATAATTATGATGCTGCCCTTGGGGAAGGGGGATTTTATTTTATAATGAGAATGTTTACACTGTTATGGGGTTCAATCTATCTGGGAGGGAAGGTTAAACTTCTTTCCATTAAAGTCAGTCTTATAATGAAAAGCTCTGAAGGAAAAAAAAAGAATGGAGTCTAATATAGTAGATGTAATGGTCTATTAAATGATTCACATACTCTACACACAAAATGAATCAAATTCATCTTGTATCTTACTGCTGTTTTATGATAAAACTGTTTACAAAAATTAAACCATTGTCAAGATAATTACATATAACACATACTGTATTACTGTAAGTACTGTCTTACTCAGTGACCTAGGGAATAATGCTTAGGTACAGTAAGAGGGCATTAGAGCTTGAATGTTTTATTGTGCTGGAACATGGGCACAAGAATACTATTGCTCTTTCACTGAAGCCAAAAATCAATTTAGTTTTAAAGTCATGCAGCTATTCAGCAAGATTCTTTTACAGTTAAAATTTTGCATACATTCTTCATGATGTCATTCCTACATTCCTGCAACAGATGCTTGTTTATATACCAATTTACTAAAATGCTGCTGTACTAGGTCATGTTATTGAGAATGTAACCTCTACCACTGGTTTATATGGCCAAATCACAGTTACAACTAATGTTTTCTTTCACTCCTCTCCTTCAAGGCATTGTTCAAAAGCAGCATTCATAATTACTGGGCTATGCTACACATTTTTAGAACAACGTAGCAAATTGTGTATACTTCTAAACGCAACCCATGAGCCAAAGGTTTTATTCCAATCAACTTTTCTTTTTTAAAAAAATCTGAAAAGTATTTGTGAGCTTGACAAGAATTCAAATTCTATGTCAAAAGGTCTATGTATTTTCTTGCTTAAGCTGATCCCATTCCTCACTAACATGGACAGGAACTGACAAAGTCTAATGTGACATATATTCAGCTTCTGTGGTATGAATGCATCTACAGTAACAGCCAATCACAACTTTACCCAATATATAGGTTGGGGCCTTATTACTATCCTTGTGTCTTCCATAAGAAAAAAGCTAGAACGAATACATTCTTCAACCCAGAACTATGCAACAAAGCTCTGCCTGGTCATGTTTCATCTCAGAGAAGGCCACTTGGATGGGCTTGGATCTGATTTGGAGACAACAACCCCTATTTCCGAGTGTGTATAAAACACAGCCAACTGGGGCTCAGATTTTACTCAAAGGACCATCAACCACTCAACCACCACAGATGGGAAAACTCAATAGTACAGAATTTATCCTCTACTTAGCTAGGCTGCGATAAGATATGATTGGGAAAGTTGCCTGATGTACCAGACATGTAAGTAAATGCTTTAAATGGAAGTAAGATAATTAACACAAATGGGGAAATGAAATAGCTTGAGCGATATGCCTAGCTAAAGTGGTGGCCTGTTATAAGCCCCTATAAACAGAGAGCAGCATGTTATTATTTAGGCATTGTTATTAAGACAGCACCAGAATATATAAATAGAAGCAAAGATCCCATTTTAGGAGTGGCCTTTTTTTAGTGACTGTTAATGCTGTTCTATTTAGGGCTGAGACAAACACTTCAGGACATATGAAAGATGTGTTCCTTTTTGGCAGTGCTGTGGGGGTGAAACTGCCCATCCCAACTGAGGGCAACATTTCCTGCCTTCACACTGAAGCTGATTTAGAATAATGCCAATAAACTGTCCTGAATGTAGTGATGCTGCAATGTCACCACATGCTCACAGGATGTTCCTAAGGTGATACATGTTCCCCCCTTAACTGGAATCATGTAGTTCATAAGGAAGACTACATCATGTAATCCATAAGGAAAATGATAACAAGGCAGCAAAGACTTGAAACTGGGGACTACAGCACAGAAGGCAATGGCTCAAGAAACATTTTGAGATCTTCAGGGCACTCTTCTACCACTTTTGAAGGAAAAAGGTTTCCCAATTAAACTTTAACATACTGTATTTACTGGTGTATTAGACGCACTGGCATATAAGAAGCACCATACTTTCAAGGGGTATTTTTCAGGTAAAAAATTGTTTAGTTCCCTGGTGAGGGGAATGAAAGGAGTGCTGCACTAGGAAAGGAGGGGAATGAAAAGACTGCTGCGCCAGGAGAGGAGGGGAATGAAAAGAATGCTGCACTAGGAGGAGGGGAATGAAAAAAGTATTGCACCAGAAGAGGAGGGGAACAAAAAGAATGCTGCACTAGGAGAGGAGGGGAATGAAAAGAGTGCTGTATCAGTTTTTCTTGGGCCCTAGGAGAGTCAAAATGCACAGGAGAGGAGGAAAGGGTAAAGAGTGCTTCACCTGGATTCCACTAACCCTTCCCTTCCTGTTTGCCTGGGCGAGGAGAAATTTGGCTCCGGTTCATTCCCTATGTTTTTAGTGTTACCGTATTTGCTGGTGTATAAGACACACCCCATTTTCAAAGGGTATTTTTTAATGAAAAAAAGTATGTCTTATACGCCAGCAAATAACTGTGAAAGATATGGTGCTAAGTTGGTGTATGTGTGCAAGCTTTCGTTAGTTTCAGAATGCATGTTCTGTAGTGAAATATTATTTCTCACAGATATGATTTGCCTGTGGAATTTCAGCTGGAGGGTTTTTTTGTACACAGTTTCTAAGTGACACAGAAATTTATGTGACTGATGAAGTAACTAATGATTCCATATCTTTTACAATCGTTTTGAGAATGGTACAATTTACGTAGATGTGTGACCACTGGAGAGCCAAATATCAGAAATAAATCTACTGGCACCTGAAACCAGGCATATTGGGGTAAATTTCAGGGATTTCTCAGCCACATAAACCAAGGGCTAACTCCCAACAAACAGGGGTAATCCCCTTAAGAGAGAATAGTTGGCTGTATGAAGAAACACAAAGGAAATCCCCAGAGGTCTAGGACCCCCAGTTCCTGAACAAGTTTTCAGAGCTCAGGGGATTTCCCTGGAGAAAAGGTATCTACATAAAGAACCTTCATATACTTTTTTCAATTTGAAATCTCCAAGTAATACAGTAAACCTAAATTTGGTTGCTTCTGACTCCATTTTAACCACTTTATCTGTTTTAGTAAAGCAGTAGCAAGAAGATGATAGGATCAATAGAGTCAAATGCAAAACTGTATTTCCAGAAAGCTCATTGCTAACTGCAAATTGTATGTTATAATGTTGATCACCTCACAAGCAGAAGGGTGTGGTCAAAGGGTTTCAGTTCAGATCAAGGGTGGAAATCATACCACCCTTCAGATGTTGTCAGACTGCCAAGTCCCAGCAATCCTAACCAAAGCAAAGATTCACTACCATATTCAAATGAACTGAATACCATACTCTTTGCTATATCAAATGGATTGAAAATTAAGCAGGAGAAAAATAGGGATATAATGAACTCACGATAGGTGTAGTGAAACAGCTTGTCTCACAGCTATATCCCACCAAAATATAAGACTGGACATATAATGGGAGCTGAAAAGTGAATCAGTAGTGACCAAACAGCAGATTTATGGCTGACTGGTATTATGTCCTAGTACAGCAGGCAGATACAAGCAATGCCATTAGCTAATCCACAGACATGCATGCCCTTTATACCAAGGAGCTTCCATAATGGTGCATCTATTCTGGTCCACTTATTGTTTTCTGATAGTTGCCTTAAGCCTCATTTTGTTATCCAGTATTTCCCTAGCTAGTGAGTAATGAGATACAGAACATCACACCAACCAGGTAACATGCACGCTGTTTCCATGAACTTAAGATGAAGATGGTGACTATACACAATGCTGAAGGAAAGTCTCTGAGAAGCAGGTTCACCATTACAACTTTACACGTCCAAAAAAATGGAGTCCCAGAACTGCAGCTAAGTCATCAGGAAAACAAACAAACAAACTTTTGATTATATAAACCCTATCCATATATGTTGGCAATAAAACAAGACTTGGTGCAAAATGTCCCCTTTCCCTGAAAGAGTTACACACATGTGTGCATGTGCCCACATGCAAGCAAATAAGCCATTTCTTGCTACACCAAGAACTATGTACTCAGTCAAACAATACAAACAAACATGTTAGTGTAACATTAAATAGGTGTATGCTAGACACATCACTATGTCACACCAGTGTCTCAGACTTCCACTGAGTTACAAAGGGTAGGGCTGGAAGTAGGTTAGAAGAGTTCAAGAAATGGTTCCACAAAATGGTAATCAGAAGAGCTTGTCACCATGACAAAAAAGGGAGATGCGAGTTCACTTACTACCTCAGGAGCTTCACTTTCTCAAACAAAGAGAAAAAAAAGGACACAGAAAGAACCAAAGCATATCTGAAAATATTAGCTCTTATTAAAAAGCAGGCATAATTAATAGATCACAACATGTTTCTACCTTTTCATATGGAATTTCATATGATTAAAATACACTGAAAATGAAAGTGCTTGTAACAGGCACGTTGAACCTTTCTTCTTCTATTAGCATATCAGTCT